>JAQFYE010006091.1:0-11180 GCA_034694305.1 Protaphorura glebata
CTTCATATGTTACGGTCAAACGCAATAAATGAAATTCTAAGTGGGGCGTATTGGCACACCGGGGCGTATTAGCACACTCTGCCCTACTCTCTATTCTCCCCCTTGCCTGACCCAGAATTGTTAAGCTAAACACCGAGCTGAATTCTTTATAAAATGTTATAACAACTCATATTTTTTTCCTTTCTTCATTTTGCCCCACCCTATAATCGAGCTACTGGGGGAGTGGTAAATGTTACGAACCAAGCACGCACTTAAAGCGTGACCATGTCATTCTTCGATTTGTATGCAGAAGTGACAGAGTTTTGTAACGTTCATTATCGCTTAATAAGCTCGTTTCCAACACATCGTTGAACGATGAACGAATTTGTTGTCCTTCAATTGAAGTCGAGACTGCGAGTGATTTTTTTCTAAACCAAATCGAAAAAATGTGGGTGTTATTGTCGTAAGATAATTATTATTATATTATCGTAGGATTAACAATTTTTGCAAAAATCCGTCTCATAGTTTTTGACATATTTTATCAAGGCGAGTCCGTGCGTTTGTAATCACGTCCATTTCAATTATAAATGCGTTCTTGTAGAATTTTCTAGTACAAACTGGCATGACGTAGTGTATTTCTTTTTTTAGTCATTTTTCATCGGAGCACCCACCCAACATTTAAATTTGGGAAACTCGGATATACAACCGACTCTAATGTCTTTCCAGGCTGCGACCTACCGCCTTATATATGAGTCATATCTTAGAAAACAGGACGACTTTTACTCAAGAGTGGAGAAGGATCCCTTTGAAAAGTAAGTTTTTATTTGAATGACGATATACAGTGTATTCGAATCGGGTACTGAATATCTGTCCAAAAAAAGTGAACGGAGGCACATTCACCCTCTGACCGTCCCGGACCTTCTAACTTCTATCAGGAATCTCGGATTGAGCTATTTCTTGCATATTCGGCCTAAAATTTCAGCACCACGATCCATCCACAGAATTCCAAAATGTTGAACTTTTCAGCGGAGAATTCCAATTGGAACTTTCTGGAGTCATGTACATGAATGCATCTCCTTCCTTTCACTTTTTTCGAGAAGTGTTCCAATCCTGTACGGATACATTACTAAGCTCAAGAGCAGGGAACAATTCAATTCTCAAATTTTCCAGAATCACTTATACAACACATCTTAATGTATATAAAATTAACCAAAACCTCAAAATACTCATTACCTTAACCGTTTTGTAAAAACCTTTTTGTAACGTATGCTGAGTCGAAAGTAGATATAGATATATAAAGGCTTTGTTTATTTGGTCAATCTTTTCAGAATAAACTGTTGTAATCTAAAAACTTGATGCAACGACAATAATTATCGTTTAATACATGATGACATTTTCTTGAACGAACACTTTGATCTTGCACAGGTGTTAAGTCAGAACTACATATATACTTTTTTTGCCAGCTCATAAATCTACGAAGGTCTTCGAGTAATCAGATTTGTGAATGTACTTTTGAATAATCCAACATTTTTAGTAGCCAGTCGCCAGGCGGTACTTGAAAATGCTTAAATACTAGATCTCTTCTTCAACTTGTATATTATCTATTGATAGAAAAGTCGACAATAATGTCAAATGCGTTACAGGGATTAAAAAGTCCGGTTTTAATTATTTCAGGTGGAAACAGAGCAAAGCGGCTGCTGCTTTCATCGGCTACGTAAAATATTATAAAGAAACTTCTCAACAATATGGAATAGTGGTTGATCCTCGGTCAAGCAGTTAGTCAAAACTCAAACATAATTTTCTTCGAGTTAGATTATGACTTAAAAACAAATGTCTTTTTATATTTTAGGTCGCGATAAAGATATAAATGATAGGACAGCTGCTGTTGCCATTAAGTCTTACTACTTTGACTACAATCAAGTCACAGAACTGGAAATGTCATTCGTCGTCAAAAGCACATATCTAATTGGTAAAGTGTATTAGTATCTAGTTAAATGCTTCTTCGCCAATAGTCTGCATGCGGTAAACATTATTTTACAACATCATTACAATTTCTTCTAACTTTTTCCAGCTAAAACTGACTTCAAAACTCAGAGATTGGATAATATTCAATTAAACGTGGATAATACAAATGGAAATCTTCTTCGAGTGGATGTGATAAGATCAGCCTTACCAAGATCAGCTTCCGTTAAATTTAACATCTTTATGTCGCTTAAGAAAAATAGTAAGTTGATTACTTCATTAATTAAGGTTTGAGATGGTAATGCATTCACATAACAACTAAATTTCATATGTTTTTTAAGACGAACTTCGGCAGTCGGAATCTGGTCGAGGATTGGTTCCAATTCCACTCAGTTTTCATTTCCTTGGGGCTTTCGGAACTTGTTTTGACTATGCTCACTATGGAACGATTGGGGTAAGGGAACCGTTAAGTGGAGTAACATTCATTTGCATAAATCTTTCATTGATATCTCAGTTTTTCTACTTTTTAAATAGGAATCATTAAGCGTGTCTGTCCTTGCCGGGTGTCCTCCGGCTACCGATATTCTTTTCGACTGGAAGAATACATTAGAATCACTAAAATTCAGGTTTCATATTAACATTTAGCCATTTTTTACTTATAAAATGAGACAGATTTAGTGAGAGAATTTCTTGGTCTACAGGCACAAGGATATGAAATATGGCGACGAAACTTACTGTCATGACCGATTTTTTGTTTGCTTTTACGCCAGAGAGCAGGTCGTGTTCTTTTTTGATAGGTTTGACCAGGTAAGTCACAAATTTAAATGCCCGTTGGAATCACGGAAGCCATGTCAAACATTAATAATTACATGGTGATTGTCGAGACTATATTCTATAGACATTTTTTGATGTACTCTATTTCAGTCGAAACAAAAGTTCTTACCATTTTCTGGAAAATACAAGTTCAGGGTAATTGGTGGTGGTGAATCTTTGCAATCCATACAATCATATACTTTAGAACAACAAGAAGCGTTCAATATTCCTGGCCAGTCAGACGTTTCTTTAATTTGGACAATTGCACCGAAGGAGGAAGATGAAGGGGAGGATGTCTTGGATTTTAAGGTTGACAAGGACCCGAGAACCCAAGAGAACATCCTTCAATCTGGTGTTTCTCGAATCAAGTTTGTTGCAATTTACCAAAATAAAATGTGGGTTTGAAGTAATGCATTACATTTAATTTTAGGTGGACTTGTAATACTCTCTCTCCTTGCGCGCGGGTCAGACCAAAGCTGAGTGGGCGAACTATATTTTTTTTCAAGATCAATATTACTAATCGGTATGGGATAATTATTAAGTGATGACACAATTATAATTGTATTTTTATAATTGTACAATTATAATTTTTTATTTGTATATGTAGGGGTGTGGATCCTGACACTCTTTGCGTCAATGAACGAATCTTAACTATTATGGTCTACGGATTTCCTCCTTCGCCGGAAACTCTGCTTTTGGCAACATTGGTTTGTTTTCGTTCGATCAAATTGAATTATATTTATTTATTAAGTAGGGCGGGTGTAATATTATAATTATTACTAATTCGACATACCGTATTTACCGAATTGGAACGGCAGTCCTTGTTTTGCTTCAATTTGTATTCAGAGAAGTATTTGTTAAAATTCTTTCATGTAAATACACGTGTCAAAACCAGCCACGGGTCATTTTGGGAAGTCTTTCTATATCGGTATATACTGTAGTAAAATACAGTTTACAGCAATAGTGGGTACCGCTCCATTCCGTCGGTTCTATTAATTTGTAATATTTACGTCATTGCAAATAATACGTCGCTGCCGCGCCTTGAGTACAGCTTTTAATTTACATTTGCGTTAGGATTTATAAAGATCGGTTTTTGACAAATTATATAAGTGTTACGCATCGGATCGGCTAGTGGTCGAGTCGAATAGGTCCTCACTCTCCTCACTATAATTAAAACCCCTTATGGTACCGAATTTCTTTTGTACAGGTATCTTCAGTTACAATTTTATTGACCCTGTATTTGATGTACTACTGCTGTCGTGGAAATCGGAGGGTTTGGCGATCTCAAAAACTGAAGATGTGGGGATGGGTTCAAATTGTAACTGATACATTTCCAAAGCGTAAGGAACTCAACTTATTGAATCCTCTGATTGATTGATGCCGTTAAATTGTTTCATTTTACCTCCTGAAGCCTTGAAGAACAGAGCTGATCTTGATGAAAAAGAGCAATTGCGAAAGGACTCAATTCTTCTGTCACTCCAAGGTCACTTGAGAGTCCCATCTTTGCTACACAAACCTCGTCGCCAAAGATTGGCATCCCAAGGGACATCCATTTCAGGAAAGTCATCTGCTGGTTCAGACGCCTCGTTGGAGAGTCAAATCTCTAGTGAAATTTTGCCACAAGTGCATCCACGAAAAGCAGCTGCAACATGGACAGAAATGGTTTATGAACAAATTATTAGTCGTCGACTTCTTGCCATTGTTGAGAGAAATAAACGGATGAGGGATGCGATTATCAGGAAAGTTCAAATGAAAGCGACAGCCGAAGAAGAGGAAGAAGGAACAGAACGTCAAAATGCCACTGATGAAGAAAAAGGAGCAGCAAGCGGAACTGAAGCTAAGAAATAGTGTTTAATTAGTCAGGAATTCAGTGCCTCAGTGTTCTGCCTCAAAAATAGTGCAAATTGTGCCGGTGATTTAAGGATTAGGTTCTAATGTAAGCCTAGTTTCTAACCAAAAGTCTAAGAATTGTATTCAAATTTTTTATTGTACACCAGCTTTGTAAGTTATCTGTTAGTTGAAATAAACGACCGCTTTAAATGAATTAAGCGTTCTCTGTTTCTATTTTTGAAGTTTTAAATTTCATTCTGCAAAATATTTCTTATTTGGAATTTTCGGATATCTTGGAAACAAATCTTTTAAAATGTCAAGTAGTGAGGTAATCGACCCAAAGAAGAAATTGAGAAAACTCACGTGTATTCTGTGATATTTTCAAACGTTAAAACGCGTAGGACTTTTAAACCTTAAATATTTAATTTCTATAATGTTTTCGTTCAAAGCAAATAAATAAAGGTCAATCGCTGACTGTTCCACTTCCGAGGGTCCTACAATTTGACGCAAACACTTTATTTTCAGAGATTTTGAAATGCAAAAAAAACAAAAAAAACAGGGAATTTCATAATTTAATCTTCCTTAAAAATTCAGATGTTTAAAAAACAAAATGAAAAGTGTAGAGATTTTGAAAATGTAAAAAAATCGAAATTCAGATTGATATTCCCTTTTCGAAATATTGAGAATGACCGATATTTTAGTAAATTGAAAATATTCTCTCTGATCTATGCATAATCTTTTTTTAGATATTTTACAAGTTTCCGAATTTTGATTTCGATTTCCCTTTACATTTTTAAAATCTGAATTTAATTTTTTTTTCATTTTGAGAATCTCCGAATTTTGAATTTTGTTTGGAAAAGAAATGAAGAACAAGTGCGTGTAATCCAGTCTCAAACCAATATTAACTTCGTTGTTAGGCTCCGAGAATTCAAAAATTGGAAAGGATGTTATATCGAACACCCTTCGTCAATCGAAAGATGTAAAAATTGTCAAAAGACAAGTTCTTTCGATTGTTTCGATATTTCAACAAAAACTCTTTTTTTTTTAAATCTAGTCCATATTTCAGATCCTACGAATTTTAAAAGCGTATACATTCAATTATTGTTACACCCTGTACTTGAATCTTAAACAAAATTATTTTGTGGAAAATATATTAGTACTTCCAATTTTAAATTTTGAGCTTTATCTGGAAAAGCTGGAAGGGAGACCCCATAGATACTTGAATTTCTAATCCTGAGTGTTAATTTCCTTAAGGATTTCAAGATTTGATTTTCAAGGAATTTTAAAAATTCATTAAAAATCGAATTTTGAGAGGTGCTCGAGCTGGTGAGTACTATTTCGACGGTTTGAGGTGAAAGTTTTTCAGAAAAATAGTGGGTCAAATTATCGACTTGCATCGTAGTACTTCTCTCATTAGCTACACAGACCGACCTTGGACTACTCTTTTAGATGTCATTTTTGTATTGGCGAATATTGTCTTGACTTTTGACCCATTTCGGTCACCATAGTTAACTTTTTTGGTTGAGACTTCGACAAACATTATTGTTCTGACGGTCAACTCAAAGTCTGACCTCTACTGAAATTCCATAATACAGGTTCATTCAAATATTCATAGAAAATGAATTTTGTGATCCCCGTAGTAGTAGTATTTTCCTGGATTTTTGGAAGATCCGAAGGGATGTTTAAGAGAAAGTGTGACAAGACTGCACACTGTCAATTTAAGCATGAGTTCACTGAAGAAATTGTTTATTTGTCTTGTTCAAATATTAGTCGTTGTGAGTGTGAGCGACATCCTTATGGTTCTGAAATTCCAACTTGGGAACTTGCTTCTAGTGATGAAAATTGTACAATATCATTGTCAGGACCTTGTGGAATTGATAAAGGATTAGAATTAGTTTGTCAGAGTGGACTCAGTTGTCTGGGTGGGAGATGTAAGGATTCTAAGAAACTTAACCAAGCTCCACTCGGTGGATGGTGTACTGATGACATGGATTGCAAAGAAAGTTTATTTTGTCGCCAAACTGGCTACCAGTATAGGGTCATCAAAACCTGTGTCACAAGGGAATCGGCTAATACTATTGATAATTCCGTGGGTTCATGGAGATCAAATTTGGAGACATCAAGCTCACATCGACTGCTCCATTTAGTATTGTTCTTCCTGAATAAATATTTACATTATATTTAAGAAATTGGGCCTTAGAACTAATCGTAAGTAAATTTGTATGCAATAAGGTCTCAATAAAAACGAGTATGTACATTTTTATATACGAAAATACTCTCATTAATTGTCGTCGGCCGCTATGGCATGACCAGACATTATCATCTCATGCAAATCTTGTGTGGGATTGGGCAAGGCTCGGCATTTAGCCCAGAGAAGGTACTCGTAGGAGTGGAAAGGAACTTGAAGTTTCGTACATTGTCTTCCCGAGAAGTCGACCCCTAACATGGTGAAGTAGCACCACCGACTCAACATTCTGGCAAAGTTGAATAAATAAACGAGACAGGGTAATTTTTTTAATATAACAATTCCAACGACAACCTTAAATCGTCCATTAGATGATAGGAAGTGTTGTGTATACCAGAAATGTAATTATAACTATGAGAGAGTCAAACCTGAGGAATATATATTGTAAGTGTTCTAAATTATAATTATAATTTCATGGCTACATACAGAAGTTTCTGCAATGCTTATATATGTAGTATTTATTTTTGCCCATTGCTTATATATGGCTTAATGTCTGAATCAGAGTGACATAATTTATAAACATTAAATCAAAATGTCAACCATTCCGATAAGATTCCATGAGTCTTTGACATTCTAAGAATTCTGGCACATCCTTTGCAGATGATCTAATATTTAATCTCTAATTTCAACGAGTTCTTGAATTTTGTGTCGTGTCAATTTTAATAATCATTGTCTTGTATTTATTTATTGTCAATAGATTCTTTGGCTCTTTGGTTCCTTTATTCTTCGTTTTTTCAGGGCTTGTTTTGATTCTCAAATAGTGCAATAAGAAGTCGTCGGTAGCTGAAAATACGCCGAAATAATGCATGCATCTCTCCATAATTCTAGAATTTTAGTGAATTTTTGAAATTCAACGACAATGTTAACCATACGAGCTTCAACAACCAAAGTAAGGTCTCTCAGAAAAATACCATTTCGAATTCTAAGTCTAATGACCCGAAAATCATTTAAAACAATCATTACAACTTCACACCTTAGAAAACTATTAGAATATAAAAATTAGCAAGTTCATGTAATTTGAGTCGTTCTTCAAACTTTGGAGTAGTTGTTGTGAAGGAATAACATTTTAAAAGTTTCTGTACAAGAGTTTTCGTGCTGAAAGTCAAAAAAGAATTCGGTTGATTCGAACATTGAGTCATTGCTCTTATTTGGGAAGGATTATTTTTGACAACAGATGACTAATCCAAATAATCCGAGTATTGCTCGGTATATACGAGTATCGCAGACTTTTCTCAATGTTAACGGCCACTTTGACTTAAGTGATTCAATAAAGATAAACACAGCCGTTGTGATGTGTACTTAGTCCGACTCAGAATTGAGAAATAAGACGAGTGGCCCGGTACGAAGAGATGTTCTAAATAAAACTATCGACAGACATACAGGGTGCGTCCTTACAACTTTTGAACAAGTAGAACATTGAAAAAGCAGAATAACATAAAATTCCGATTTCAAATGTCAGATTTCCGGCCGTATATGTATTTTGGTTATTATTAAGATTGAATACGTGGCTATTATTTTTGTTCTTGTCGATTCATCATTCATTTCATCGGATAAATAAGTTTCGGCAAATCAAAATGCAGTATTTTTGGTCCACTCTGCTTATGTGTGGTGCGAAAATACTTACGAGTTTGAATACTATGTGCGTTTGGATTCTGTTTCAAATCTTCGTCTGGTCAACCAGATTTCTATTCTTGCTTTAACTTAAGGTTATTTATTTGTGATTATAAGATTATCTTCCTTTGACCTTGTTAGAGATCACATCATTTTACCACCATTACTTTTACTCATTTTTAGTCCACAAAATCCCCACCCTATTCCCCCTGCTTTGCTTTGCGTCTCATTATTTTTATACCACATACATATTTAGTAACACTTAAATTTAGTTGTTGAGTTTTTATGCGTTCCTATTTCATACATACACTCAGAATTAAAAATAGACGTGAGTCACAAAACTATGACTATGACTGTCTATTAGCTATAATTTTAATGGTGGAATTATACAATTACGACAGAATTAGTGTTCCAAAAGTATGTAGTCATCTACACTGGCGGGTTGAACCTTAGATGTACCATAAGTTGTGGATATAGTTCAAATTAATGTTTACAAAATCTAAAAAAAGATGCAGCTTGTGGACATTACTCCACGAACAGTAATGTTTTAAATTTTAAAAAATTGTTTAATAAAAGTATTGGAAGTTTTCAAATTGGTAAAATGATTTAAGCTCCGCAGAAATTATTGCAGCATTCGATGACCAAAAATAACTACAAACTAATTTCTAATTCATAATTAAGATAAGTTATCTCTTCGTTGATCATATTAATATTTTTTTTAAGAATTCAGTAAATATTTTGCACTCCAATTCAGATGACATTGGTTTGTGAAATTTTGACTAGCGGTTCTTTTGCATAGAAATTCCTTTTTCATTTATTCCACACAAGCATTAAAACAGTTAAATACCCCTTTAGCAGTCTTCCGAAAGAATTCCTTAAAGCTTCTCTGTCAAGGTCCATGGTATTTAATCCTAATATTTTTATGTTAATGAATTCAGGCTATATTCAAATATTTCAATTTGGGTGCCAAAACTTGTTCTCCACATTTCACTCAGACTCCTTGCATGTGCTCATCATTATTATTGTTCTCACTACGGCATTACTAATTGCGCTAGAAACTACAAACTCAAAGTCTTCCTGGATGATTAAGACGAAAATTACAATTACATAAACTTACACGGCAAGGAGACAACTCAATCTTCAATACAGGGTGGTTCTTTATTTTCCTAGAAAAATGAAATACGAGTACTTAAAGGTCCGTGGAGTGGCGAGTTAAATGAATAGTACGTACCACCCCGTAGCACATTGTTGTAAAGGACAAGGTAAGAAGACTGTATGAGAGAATTTCAAGTACATAGCCATTATATTATTTAAAACCTCATCTTTTGTCCACATTACTTTTTCAGTAAATGCGCGTGCAACGCAGACGACCCAGACAGTCCTTGCAGTGTAGGATTTGTTATTATTGTTATTTTGGCTGTAACAATGAAAAGTATATTCCATAAAATTATATGTACGTACGTTGTCGCGTTCAGACTACCATACCCGGTCAGCCGTGAAAAAGTTGCTAGTTGGTGGTAAAAAACTGTATGGGATTGCTGGTGAAACTGGTGATGATATAATACTTTCTGGAGGTACCATTTTTATAACAAGGTAGGATCAGGAGCTGGCACAGTTTGAGTGGCAAGGCCTTACCACTCAAGACATATTCTTGGGGTTCAAGAGATATTTGTATTTTCAAACAAGTTGCTAAATGTCAGTGTCGGAGGTTGTAATACATATGTCACAGTAATCAATTTGGCAGAAATTACGCAAAAATTGGCGTTTGGATTAACGAATGCAGCAAAAAATTGTCACAGTTATCTTTTATTGTGTAGAGATGATGATATACAGATTATTTGACCACCGTCAAACCATCAAAACCATCAAACTTAACCGATTACGAGCGATTTGGTTGCTCGCCATCTGCCTTTGGAGATTCACTGATAAACCACTATTGACATTATTTTGCAATTTAGCGCAAACTTCCAACCAAAATTGTCTGAATTGGCGCTGTGAAGGGTTCGATTACCTCGGGACGGCAATATCTGGCAGTTGCTTTGTAACTAATTCGGAAAATAATGCAGACCCAAGACCTAGGACTTATTTTTTTAATTTTAACACATTGCCACCCATATAAACTCTTTCAGATAGATATACATTATGCATACTGTACATTACCGATTACAAGCCCATTACCTGTGAAGTCATCAAATCATCGACTTTCACCACTTTGTTCGTTGGAGAAAGCGAGAGAAAGACCCGGCATTTACAATTAGCCCCATATCCGGGTATAAACCCGGATATGGGGCTAATCGGTTATTTAAGATAGTAATTGTTGTGCGGTCTTCAAAAAACATTCACACATTGTTGCATACTCTACAATCTAGACAGCTGATTACATATGAGAGGATATACGAGTAACTTGATCTTTTTATCACCTGGTAGATCTTCCTCGTGACTATTAAATTATATGACTACTAACCCCTTCTTAGTCTCACAAACCATTGGATTTGGAGTCTCAAGAGTGTTACATGAACAGGATTACGAAATTTGACCAAACGAAAGAGAATCTGCCTTTTCCTTACATTTGCATTCCATTTCCTTGCACACCCAGCTAAACTGTATATATTATACTAGCAAAAAGCCCAGCCAAATGGCTGGGTTAAAAACGAAATGAATAAACTATATTGCGGGGATAGACTCGGCCGGGCTCCGCCCGGCAACTTATTTCAATTAGTTCCACTAAAATAGGGTACAA
>JAQFYE010006092.1:0-11179 GCA_034694305.1 Protaphorura glebata
TTAAATGCTATTTGTTTGACTCTTAGAGATAGATGAGTCAAATGCAGTTCACACGAGGTCACAGGAATCCACGACGCATTCATGATGACACAATTTGTATTTGACCCATGTCTTTCTGGCGGCTAAAGGGTGGACTTTCCGGGGTATGACCTTCACAAAAGTTGTTCAGGAAGTCAATGACGACATATCACAAGTTCAGCCTGTCTACTTTTTACCGTAAGGACTGCGAGGTTTTCTTTCAGTGTAATTCGGTTTGACATATTTTAATTAAATGCAAATAAACAAACAAACAAAACAAACAAACAACTGACCTGTTGAATTTATAGACCCACTATAAATATGAGGATCTGGAGTTTCCTGATCAAATACGTAGGCGTATACCGGATTAGATTGTCTTGACAAGTATTGTGCTGTTAGAATATGTGGTGCCAAGAAGTTTGACTCTGTGAAAAACTGTTGACATTTTAAAGAAAAATTACAATTAGTTACTGGTATAAACGAATTCTTAATTTGTTTTTGCTGGATTTGTACTTACATCAAGCATTTGATCCATGACGGCATTTGCATCATTTGATGTCGGCGTAATGAATGCGAATTTAACAACTTCTTTAACAACTAGCCAGTTTCGGTTCAAACTTGAACGTTCCAGCATTTGGGGAATAATCTCATTTTCGAATGTTTCTTTCAATTGAAGTGGTGTCATCCGGTACAGCTGAGGTCGTCTCTCTAGATTTTATATAATTAGAATTAATAGTCGAAACCTATCAGTAATTTTCAGGGCGACCGCAGATTAAAGTAATTTCACGAGTATTGGACAAGCGGGAGGGTCAGGATAGTTGAGGTGGTCAACGGGAAACTACGTAATTGACAATTTCTTCGACAAAATGTCTTTAGAGCGGCGTACACAAAATTCTATAAAAATGTATATTTCACTACTTTTCCCTGAAGTTTTCAAAATGTCATTCCGTCAGCAAAAATATTATCGATCAACTTGGAAATTAAAATAATAATCATTTTAACCCGTACTTATCATGAGGAGTCCATCTTTTGAGGAAATTCCTGTGATAACAGGGATTCTTGGAAATTCTCCCTTCTCTAGCGCCTCTTGCGGACTTCGCCCAATGAATTGTAGATGTTTCGGTAAAAAGGTATCAATCACTGGGCCGAATGCATCAGTCCCATTGTAAAAGTCAACGACACGGTAATAAGCTTGCATGAGGCGATTAGTCTCTTGCAATCGGAGACAATGCTGCATCGCGTCGATCCCTCCATTTGCACATCCAAGTTCACGGGCTAGCATGAGAGAGGCGTCTTTCACGTGATAACCCATTGCCCAGGGTGCGAGTGATGTACCAGACATGATGATAATATTTTGGAATCGGTCTGTTCGAAATGTTGGTAAAATATTTAGATTTTTGCTAGGCTGTCTTCAGAATTTGAATCGAAAACTCCGATTGTATAAAACCTTCGGATTTGATCAATTCAAGCGTCTTCGTCACAAATTTAAACACTCTGTGATGTTTTCTTATTATTGAGTATCAAAATCATGATTTAGCTTACAAGTGGCCCTTGGTGAGGTCATATGGAAAATAGCAGCGGCCGCTCCAGCTGAATGACCCATAAGTGTGACCTTGTTAGGGTCACCACCAAATTCTCGAATATTCTCGTGAACCCATTCAATGGCTAAATATTGGTCCAATAATCCCATATTTCCTCCTGATTTTATGTCTTCCATTGAGAAAAATCCTAATGTGATAATCGTTGAAAATGTATTTAATATTTAATCCAAGGATTCAGTAGTAAGAGGGCAAAATGACAAAGGTTCCTTACCGAAAACACCGAGTCTATAGTTAAACGTTACAACGACTATATCATTGGACGCCAATTCCGCACCGTCATGCAATGTCGCATCGTACGAATTGTAAAGCTCTCCGCCAATGAAAATCACAACCGGTAGAAGAGACCTCTGTCCACTGGCGTACTACATTAAAAATTGGTCTCTTTTAGCTAAAATCCTTAATGCGGAAAAGGAATCACCGTTCTTGGGAGCCGCCATAATACACAATGTTCTAATATTTTTCTTTGAAAGATCACGTGACCAAAATAGGGACTTCGCTGGATTAAAGTGTGAAGTACAATGCAGCATTTTCCAAAATATAGTGCAATCGAAACATTTTTGATGAAATGCGTTAATTTTATTTTGTCACAATATTTCGGGGGAAATATTGGGACGAAATCTGTGCTCCGGTAGGAATTCCTCATAATCCGTCAATTGGATATACACATACGTTCGTGAACAACTCCACGCGGCGGTACGAAACCTTAGAAAGACAGAAAATTCTCCGCTGTAGACATCAAATTAGGGAATCATTTCTTTTTCAGAATCTCAAGACTTCATTTATGTGGTCTTGATTGAAGTACTATTTTTACTAATCATGATTTTTGTTTCACTTCTGAATTGATTTCCTCATCAACCTTTTTCGTTTTTATCCAAAGGATATTCCTATCAAAATAATTTAAAAATTGTGTTTACCTGAGGCGTCCAAACATTTAGATAAAGGCAATCTTCTGAAGTTCTACCCCTTGCCGTAGGTTGAAGGCAACTTGCAGCAAATTGACCCCCATCCATTGTTGTGTTCCATCCATCATGCCGTTGTGGAGGCTAAAAATACAATTAACCCACTTACACCGGTTCTTTAATAGATTTAAATAGTTTAATTGCCTGGTCATTAATTATTAGCATTTTAATACAGAAAAAGTTTGTAACATTTTTTATTTCACACCGCAGCTTCCAAGTAGTCCTTCAAACTCCGAACTTCAATTAATCCTAAGTCTGGTTTACCCAGTTTACCGTACCAAAATAACCGCCGATATTCTTTTGTATTCAAGTCGATATTTATCACAGATGCGCATTCTGAAAAATGGTTGCAAAAAACTTTTAAAATGCCGAAAAGCTTTAAAAGTCATTCCATTAATTTTATTTTATTCAGGGTCGAAATCAAATTGGGACAAACACTTATCGAAACCAGGTATTTATTATAGTTTTCTATAGACTTAACTAGAACGGAAACATTACAAAAGAGTAAAATGATAATCAAATTCCATCAAAAATGAAAATCCGTGAACTCAGTCAGAAGTGCACAAATGTCCAAACTAGGGAATTAGTCACAACTACTTACCAGAAAACGTAATGGCCCAACTGGAGGTTTCGCGTAAGGAATTCCCATGTATCCATACGTACTTGTTTGGAGAACCTATGAAAATCAAGTTGAACTTTATTTCTTCCAAATATTTTTGAAACTTCTACACAATTTTCTTACCCCTTGAACATTTCCTAAACCGCGTAGGCTAATAATTATCCCATGTGCTTGAGCTTGAACATACACAAATATCGTCAAACTTAAGATAATACGTTCTTGAAGAATTTCACGCCAATTTCGGACGGTCCTCATTTTCACTAATCAGGTTTCACTTTTTTCCAGAATCACTAAAATCACCGAAAACGAATTTCCAAGCCAATATATCACATGGAACTGCCGAAGTTCTCACATTTTCCAAATTCAAGACATTTTCACGATTTCCTATCTTCTTTTCATACTATCTGGAAATTTTCCAATTAACGTTGCATAGAAATTGACTGGTGACCGGCACACTTACACCATCGGATAATTTCGAAACCAGATTACTTCCGAAAACTGAATTTCAAAATTCTTGACTCAATTGCGACACTTTTCGGAGACTATTGTGACACAAACTAAACTAGAATGGTGACAACGCACTTTGTTGTCGTCTGAAGCACCCAAGCACTCTGTGAATTGCTAAAGTGTGAAGCAAAATTAGACAAACTACAAGTAAAAAGAACGCTCCCCCAGTTTAACATTTTTTTAACCCAACATGCAAGCATGCATGGACATTATTTATGCTACGATTTACGTAAAGGTGGGTTAAATCGTGAGTCGGACTTACGTACAGGGTGGTTCATAATTTCCTATTTACCATTACTTCTCTAGAGAATACCCAACTTGGGTCGAATAAATCTTGGATATATAAAATAAATGCACTCATTAATTGCAATTCGTCGTAAATGGCATATTTTCCTTTAAGATCTGTGAATCTTCCAATTGACCGAGGGAAGGTACCCCTAATAGTAGGAAGGAAGATCCTACACAAGAGAAGCACCAGACCCGTCGGACCAGGACATCAACGGACACAATAGTTTGGGCAAATTCTTATTAACCACCCTGTACACACAAAATAAGACTATGGTCAAATATTATGGTCCACTCATGCCTGTATAAATTCAACAGACACCCGCCCAACAACTTCCGGTCTCTCGGATTTGATCTCTAATGCAATTCTTTTTTTCATTTTATTTTTTGGGTACAGGGGCGGAAATGACGGATCGCCCATGCATAACATTGCATGACCGTAAAAGAATTCAAAGTAAAATGGATTACGTATACGTACATTGTATGTACATATAATGTGACCGTGTTCTGCTCATTAGGATTACGCATAATAAAATTGTTGTGCTCAACAATCAAAAGAGCTTATTTGATCCCCGAACGGTTGAGTAAGTTGACAAGAATCTCTGATTCAAATTAACCTTGCGTTGTTTGACTCATTTCATTAAAGGAGCGTCAAGGTGTGTTTATAGGATAATAGTCGGGACTTTGCTTCGTGTTTTCATGCTTCAACTTTTATGACCTTACATAATAATAAATTATTAGTTTATAGAGTTAAGAGAAGAATGCTGCACGTCTAAATTTCAACCAATCACGGTCGTCCTATACACACTCCTGGAAAAATTATCCTTTATCGAGGAACAGCATAACTTATTTGCCAGAATTTTGTTAAAATATGGCATAAAATAGTATTCGATCTACAAAATCAAATTGAGAAACATATATTAGTTGACATTTGGAACATCAACGCAATCATTTTCCGGTAGAGTTTGGGTTGCTTTCCAATTGTAAAGGGAAGGTGACTTCGTAATAGGAAGAAAACTCCAGTGGAGAAAAAGTATTGGTCTACCCTTACAAACTACCTTGACAACATTAACCATATCCATATATGAATGTCCGAGACCACTGTTTATTGAAGTTGCGGGGTAATATTTTCCAGTCAGTGAGGAAAAATCAGACTTCCCCGTACACACAGGAAGTTGATTACCGTTAGCTGCACTTTCAATTAAAATGTGCATTATGTTATATTATATATTTATGCGACATGCTTCAGCGGTTTCAATGAATCATCATCCGGGTCGGGTAGTGGACCTGAAGTTGACATTCCAACATGACAATACTAGTATTTGACAAACATTGCTAGCTATATTCGATACACCATACAATAATTAAATCACTGGCACATAATTACTCAATTATTCCTTCAGCAGCTGGTATTCAGGAAGTTATATGAGCATTTTATGAAAATTTTATGGTAAGGATCCGGAATTAACATGCATAATTACATAATTGTCTTTGTTTATAGTATCGAGACCATTCCACAAAAGCTAGTGTGATTTTGGTAGAAGTTTTAGATAGTATGGTTCTTGATAGTTTTGAATAACATGGAAAACTAGCAATATTCATTGCATCATGGCTTCCATTAGAGATTTAAATCTATTATTAGACTCATTGTGGGCAAAATCAGAGAGCGAATCGGATCAAGTTCAAGATGATATTTCCAGCGCTCAATCAAGTAATTCAATTGTTGTAAAGTCAGGTCGGTCGATTCCGTGACTAATCAAATTATTCGGTTACTTAATGACAACAAAGATCTGTTGGGTCGAGTCATTCAAAATTCAATTTCAAGGCCTTATTGGATGACTTTGACATTGAAATCGGATTAGAGAGACATTCGATCGAGTATGGCCATTACCGGATAACATTATCTTAATGCAAACATCCTATCTCCGGAACTACACATAATTTCCAATTTGAATAATTTTATACATAATATATGTTTATTGATATCCCATACGCAGACCATGTGTGCCGGAAGGATCGAACCGCCATATTATTATTTTGATATGATATTAGCTATCAAAGTAATGATTGAAACTTTTTTTATTTCAAAAATACGACGAAATATTTATGGTCGTACAATTTGAGTAAGAAGCCAATAAGTGTCTCACTCGCGTCTGTCTGGTCTGCAAAAATGCACCAAAATAAGTGTTACAGAACTACTTATTTAGCAAGTCAAATGATGTGATTAACCTTAATTTAAATTCACTTTCTGTAAAAACGCTAACCTTAACCAGTAAGTTCTGCACTGGATATTTAAATTAATTACAGGGTATTGGCCCACTATATTTTACACCATTAACACCATCACGCCCACATTTATGGCACAACGTTAACGTTGGGCTCATATGCGTGGCTCAGGTCGTACTTTTGATTTTAATGACAACGACGACGAAACTTGCAATCATCACCTTGTTTATTTAGTGACATAAATTAGAGCATGAAGGGAAACGACAACACACACAAGATTAAGATTTTGGGGTTAAAGTTAAAATTATCTTAAGCACTCAATACAGTCAAAACAAAGTAAAAGTTTCCTCATCTTGGTACTTAGCCGGGCATGAATTTGAGCTTCCGGAATACAATGGAAAAAACCCAAACCACGAAACCTGACAAAATAATATGAAACATAATGACAAAAAAAGTATCGTCGAAACTTAATTTTGTGTTCCTTTTTGGTAATCTGTGGATTTTTTAGATTCGACTCTTGTAAAACCTCAATTTTTTTTTCTAATTTAATGAGGTGAATGTGAATAATTATTAATCTGCCTGGCCAGGTTGTGGGAAACCGTTTTAGAAATACGATAAGCCACAAATTTTACAAAAATTGTGGGATATCTGATTCTGATCCACCCAGTGTTCTCTTTTTAAAACAGTTCTAATTTTACGTCCAATGGAATCCATTGCGCCTCCGGATGGTACCACTGGTTAAACGACGTCGACATTGAAATGCCCTTGAAGCAACCGCTAAGCGGGCATTATCAGTAACATGGAATTGAACATGCGCCAATCCAAACAAATAAACCATGAGATCTTAGGAAACCCAGCACCAAGTGAAGAGACACAAGGAATTGGGAGGTGAGTCGAGTAGGAATTGAACCCAGGGCCTCCTGACAGATCATCGTGCGACAAGTCTTAAAAAACAAATACGCAGGACAAGAACAGGAAATTTTTAAATGCCTAACAATCATCCCATGTTGTTTTTCTTGTTTTAGTTGACAAAGAATTGCCGGAAATCGTCATTTAATTAATCTAACCAGACATCTAAAATTTCACCATTATTTTTATTTCTATTCCAAGTCATCATCCGTCTTATTGTTCAAAAATATGAGCCTAATTCATGATAAAGTAAATGAAGGTAAAAAAAATCTAGTGATGATGATGGGCACGCAATGTTAGTTGAGATTGTCGCTAGGATCACAAGCACTAGTACAAAATCTTAAAAAATGTCACGAAGGAGTTGTACTTTGTACTGCACTGATTCTAAGAAATGGTATGTAACCTAGCCTAACCATGCAAATGCAAGAACATAAAAGATCTCTTTTGGTGATCAATTCTGCAGTAATTGGTGAATGTGAGTTGCAAGTGAGCTAAAACGAAGTACTACTGACGTCTGTTGACTTGAGTGAAGATAAAATCCTTGACCGTGTGTTCTAGTCCGTGTCCAAGAATCTTTACATGTTAAGCTCTACCGAAAGTGTTTCTATAGTACACCTGAAGAGATTTACTTTTTATGAAGAGCACAAGGCTGTGCGTGCGTGAATATTAAAAGTTGTAATTTAGCAATATTTTTATTTTTGCACTCGCAAAAGAAGTTGATATTTTAATTCCAAAAAATCAAAACTCCCAGAAGGTTTCTTTCTAGTTTTCCCTTATTTGGTCATTCCGGTTGATTTCTCACGCACAAAACCTGGTGTATTTCAAGTTGCAGCGAAAATCAAATTTCTCCCATCCATTCGAACGATATCTCAAAATATGCATAATACAGAGAAAAAATTGTATCGGTGGATTTTCTAAAACAAAATTGTTTTAGCGTGCTGTTGTCGAGAAACTATTCAAAATTCAGTCTTTTAAAATCTTTTCCTGCCGATTTTTACCGAGGCATTCGTCAGCGCTGATACGCACATCGGATTTTGAAGCAAAATCGCTTTCCAAATCGCCAGTATGATTCAAACGTTAAGATCCACCCTGTATATTCCAAAATTGAGCTATGGAATGTCTCCCATTTCGGCCCACCCTCCTTACACACTGCACGCATTTCATCCTCAATCGACTAAATCCTCAATTTCGCAGTGCCTTATTTGATAGAGTTACTTCTTTAATACAATTTTATTGTAATAGAATTAAATTTATAAGGAATTTCATGGTAATTGCTAGTATCATTGTATGTATAAAACAATTGACAGAGACGCCAAAAACTCATAACAATAACAACCTTGATGATTCCGAAACAATTGAAGATGACAAGTCGACACTTTTACGCACACATGCAATATTACAAACAAACGGGCGGATGCATAAGTTCATCGTCTTCCGCCGAGTCGCGTTTCCTTGTGCTGCTCACTTTCATCGTTATATTGTTGATGACACTTAATTACTATTCATCTATAATTCTATAAATATAATTGAATACATCCTTTTGTAGAATACAAATTACAAACTACAAACAATGTGAGAACCGAAAGAACATAGTGATCTTGAATTTAACTAAGAGGACTCAAATAATCATATTACATACATCTACACCTGCCCTTCTGATCGCGTGTCAAATGTTGGTCTGGCAGTAATCGTTTTTAATTTTATTTTTCACTTGGCTCCTTCTTAGGTGGTAGATCCATCTCTTCATCAGTACTCTCACCTGGTGGCGGGGGAACGACTGCCACTTTCGTCAGAGGTACAACCGATGGACTTGGACCCAACCCGGACGCATCACCTCCCATCTCCCATTGCTAGAGGAATTAAAAATAATAGTTACTTGTCGTTTTTCCTTTTACGAGCAAAAAATTATATGAAAATTCTACACGTAAATACGACAGCTGCAAAGACTTTGTAACTTACAGAATCCATCCATTGTTGGTCGTCATAACCAGGTTCCTCATCTTGATAATAACCGGGCGGAGGATGGTTAAAAAACTCTGGGCCCATGAAGTCCGGTGGTGGAGGAAATCTGAAATGTTCAAAGGAAAATTAATATGTTCAAAGTCTTTAATCTGCTCTGTGCTTTACCATGATACTGTTGAACAGATATATGAATTCAAATTAAATCTTTCGGTCACCACCTTTAATTGGTACAGAAATCCACGGGGCACTATTCGGTTTGACAATTATAAGAACAACAAGCACAAGCTCAACTAGAACTCTTCTTGTGTAAAATTGCAGTAATTTCATACGAAATCATGTCTTGTTAACTTTAAACTTAAATCGTGACTTTAAATATGACATGCTAAATACTTACGGTGGTGGTGGAAGATTCATGTTAAACGGCGGTGGTGGTATCATTGGAGGTCCCATATTCATGTCAAAGTTCTTCCTTCCATACTCTCTTCTGTCTGCGGTCATTACCTGTAATTAGTAATTATGAATATTTGTGATTAAGATTCTGAAATGTGATAATTCCATCTTTTGCAGCAACAAAACTCAAATCAGGGAAAAGAAGCTCAGGATTGATCACTTCGAGTAAGTGTCTGTCACGAAAGTCACTACAGTCACTCACGATTAAGAAATTACTAATGTTTCGTCGGCAGGTAGAATTATATCAGAATACCCCCGGAGAAACTATGCACTCCAGGTTGGAAGGCGAAAAAACATGTTTGGAATATCTAAAAATGTCCGACATTCAATAAAAATTTTATTTGTCGACAAGTTGGTCATCGTATTTGTGATCGAACTAAATCAGACACTTCTCGTGGTTGATTTATTAATGAAGCGATGTTTGCTTTTGAGTTAAACACAATAATCGACTTTATTAAATCCTTATTTTTAAAATTAAAATTAAATACGCACCACTCGAACTTGGATTGTATTCTCTCTGGGTTCCTCCCGGCGCATGCCCATTTGTCCTCTTCCCATTCCATCTTTCATTCCCCCTTGAGGAGTAAATTTCTTTGGGAAAACAATGCCCGACTTAGAATCCACAGTATTTCCTGGTGTCCCCTGCAAACCAGAATTATAATTTATAGTAAAACTAAGTCACCAATCCTTAAGGTGGATTCCATGTGATCTTGAATCGGCATAATTGCGGAAAAGCAGTTTCTGGCCGTGGCACTAATTTGTAGATCTTCTTCAAATAAGCGGCTACAGTGACCACGTTTCCAGGTTTATTCAGATTACGCTTCCAGCACACAGCACACTTTGTAAAAATGGTACTTGTAAAATGTTCATTTTGTAAAGTTTTGATTATCAAGCATACCTTAGACGAAATAGCAGAGTACGTAGCACCGGATTCATATCGCAATCTTTTCTGCCTGTCGCAGTAAGCCCTCCAAGTGTCTTCAGTAAATCCATAGTTAAAATAATCTGTAATATCCGCACCGGGTTTTCTCCAAGGTTTGTCTTCCAGTGAGTCCAAACTAAAATCTTGAGCTGGAACCCCATTAATTGTTCCAGTCGCGTCAAAATCCTCGGATGCAAATTTTCCCTATTTTTCATCAATACCATAATCGTCAATTGATACAATTAAAAATTTAATTACTAATAAAACCAGTATGTCAATATCAAACCTTTTTATCAGGCGGAGGTCCAGCTCTTTTTGGTGGAGCAGTGGATCCGAAAGCTGAACCACTAGCATTACCTTGACCACCCTTTAGGTCTCCGATAACTACTTGAACTCCATCGTCCTCCGAGTCATCATCGTCATCTTCATTGTCCGAAATGTCTTCACCCTTTACACATAAAAATATAAACAATTCGTTACTTACTAAATTACCAATTACTAGAAATCAGACATATTCAAATAAAATACCACGGAGGGTAAACAAGGTGATTTCAGTAGGGATGGACCGAATATTCGGCCGAATAATTTTTGAAAGTCGTGTTCTCAATGGAATCAAGGTCTAGGTGCTCGAAACGGAGAAAATACGAAAGTACGTTGACCGAATATTCGGCCGAATAGTTGTTTACTATTCGGTCAAGGTACTTTCGTATTTTCTCCGTTT
>JAQFYE010006093.1:0-11178 GCA_034694305.1 Protaphorura glebata
TGGTTCATAAAACCTCGTTGCCACCTCTTCACATCTCAACTAAGTTGATGGGTTGGTTGATGGGTTGGTTTAGGTTGATGATTTCACCAACCTTTATCCCGATGAAGTCGTGGAACAGATGAATGTCAACTCTTGTTTTGCACAATCATCAAAATATTAATTCTACACGCGCGACGACGCGACCTTCGTCACAGCCAGATAAAATTCTCAAAATTGATCTCACGGTTTTTTTTCTAAATCTGAATAATTTATGGCGAGCGAGCGCACCATTTCCCGAAACAAGTCTCAAGACAAGAATTTCATCTTTGTAGTCAGTCAGTACTCTGTTATAGTGAGCTCTGGGTTCGGCATGTAATAGAAAGTGATTGAATGACTATAGATAGATCAGCTTTTCACCTTTTTTACTTGTCCTTACATAAATTACACATGAAAAAATGCAGATTGTACAGTACGGACCAGTTTATGATAATCCTGAAGATTTACAAAATTTTCTACACCACAGATATGTTTAAACTCATATTCGTAGATAATCCCTAATGTCAATACCAGGGTGTCTAGTACGTATTGTCTCCCCCACCCTCTACTACAGCACGAACCACAATAGGTATACAGACAAACCCAATACATTGTTGGAAAGATCAGCTCAAGTGGGATCTCTGACATATCATTTGAGAACAGTAGCGTGCCGCGTTCGCACGCAGCTCGTGATGAAATTAAGAAATCTGGTTTTTTCGTCTTTCTGCTGATTTTTCGTCGGAATAGCCGCGGAAACTTAAAAAAATCAAAACACGAGCTTCACCACCGTATTCCCAAGTGCTTTCTGAAAGTTTTGAGCTATGGTTCGATAATATCTGAACAAGTCGATTTTGTCTCAAGATCTCAATTTAGGATATTTTCAGAAAAAGTGAAATTTCGGGAAAAATCGACTTGCTCAGAAATATCGAACCATGACTCAAAATTTTAAGAAGGCAATTTGGAATGCAGTGGTCAAGTTCGTTTTTCGATTTTCAGGGCTATTCAGACAGAAAACCGTGAAAAAGCGGCAGAAAAATGGCAAAAACCAGATTTTTTAGTTTCATTGCGCGCGAACGCGGAGCACTACTGTGCTCAAATGATATGTCGAAGATCCCACCTGAGCTGATCTTTTCACCGATGTATTGGGTTTGTCTGTGCCTATTGTGGTTACTGCGGTATGCGGGACAATACATATTGAACACCCTATACATATTCCATCATTTCAATTCTTGCTGCAAGCTGGTGATGCTGTATTTAATTGAACTGGTTTTATCGTTCATCACGGAGAAACTCAGGAATAATATCTCCATTATAAAAATTGTTTTGAAACGTCCAAGACTCGAGTCCGGTCTCCTTCGTCAAGATTTCACAACATGTCTTTGTAAACTGAAACAATCAAAATGAACAGAAAATAAAATTAGAAATAAATAGCAAAAACAATTGTGGTTGAAGTGCTCTTTATTTCTCATGGATTAATATGTTTGTACACCACGGTACAAAATTTGCACCCCGGTGAGGTGTCGTTAAATTCACTATATCTCTTTTACAGTTTATAGTAATATTTCCAAAGTTTCACTTACCCTACATTTTTTGACTTCTACATGACTGAGATGATTCATTGAGTAAAAAGTTAAGTAGCCAGTGAGGTCACTCAAAGCATAGGTCTCTCCGTCTCTCATTCTCTGACTGGCAAATGACCTTAAACTCTGTTTTCTCTCATTCACTCCTCCGGTTGAAGTCACATTCAATTCTAGGTGTTTCAACTCTGAAACCATACAAAATGTTTGGGTTAATGTACAAGGTGTCTCATAACTACAGATTCTTTCGATAAACGCCGGCGCAGTAAAATTATGTGAGGACAATTATTCTTTTCAACATGTGGATCCAACGGTCAAATACCGTGAGTACGTGACGTCTCCTTACTTGTTAGATTCCCAATGGCAGGGAGTCGGCAATGGTTTTTTTCTGAGCTTCAAAATCGCGTCTCTTCTATCTTCTACGTTCATTTTGTCCAACCCATTCACGACATGATGAATTCTCTTGTGTGTTTTTGTTGGAATTCCAGTGAGGAGAGAATCCAGCTCCACCTCCTCCATTCTTGCACATTTACTCCAAATGGTTAATGACTCTAACGGTGTCATCTGAGTCCAGATTCGTCTGAAAATCTCATTACCATCATCCTTAAATGCTATATCTAATTTGGTCAAATTCTGGAATGCCGTCTGAATGTTAAGGAATGTATGAATTCCCATGGTGCTACGATCAACACTCAGTGTTTTGAGGGTTGAACAGGGGGAAAATTGGGAGAAGAAATCATCCCATTCTAACAAGTGACGTAAGCTAATGTCTAATGTCTCCAGGACTGGAAATTTCTCGTTCAAATTCACGGGTTTGGGATCAGAACTGCAAAACCCAAGGAGACACAAGGATTTGAGGTTTGGCATCTTTGGGTATTCCATCAACATATTTTTATCAATTGGTTCCGCTTTGAAGTGTTGAAGGTGAAGGGTGTCTTTGAAGATTGTCGCTAACTGGATTTGGACTCTGTCATCACGAGTCACGAACCGTGAGTCCTAGTTCAATACGAAGGCTTTTCAGTTTCAATCCGTTCTTGCCCATTCTCTCCAGGTGTTCGAAGTGTTCCAGTCCGGCGTCACAAAAGTCCAGAGATTGAATGGATGCTTGCTTTCCCAGTTTCTCAATCTCATTCAACACAACACTTATACTCCTGTCATTCACATCAACTCCAGCTTCAATCGTGTGGGATGCAATATGACAAACATTTGGAGCCGCGCTTATCAATTCCTCAATCAAAGTTGGACAAAATCTCAAAACGTTTCTCGGAGTTCAGGCGAAAAATCATCTGTTTCCAATAAAAAAACGTGGGGGTGGAATCATGAAAGAATTTGACCATGTTTTTGGAGCGGGTGATAACTTTAGAAGGAGGACGAAAAACTTTTAAATTCGGGCAAGATCTGAGTAATTCAGAGACATCTTCAATTGTGTATTTTGACTGCCATCCAGCCAAGTCAACCTCTGTAGCTGTTTCCCCACATAGTTGTAGGAATCGCTGACCATCTGAATCTCTTGATTCAAATGGTCCGAGATAAAATTTTGCAAATGGAATTCCAAATTCATTTTTCCCAAATAAATTGACAAAATCTTTGATCCCACGGTTTGTGTACTCCGATTGAATCCCATTTATCCTGACCTTGAAGGTGGCGCGCATGTGTGGAATGGTGTGGAGATTCCACTTCATAGAAACAATTCGACAACCCTTCACGTCAAACCGTCTCACAAATCCAAACAATCTCTTCAGAACCTGACAAGCAATTAATAAACTGGAGGTTAAGTTTATTTTTAAGGGTAAATACTATGCTGCAACACTACTGAATATTTTTAGGCAATGGTCACTCTCCCTTCACAACATTATTAATTCTATGAGGATAAGAATAAGCATACCAGATCATTTTTTAGAGGGTGGTCGTCTCGCTCCAACCATTCTGTCTCTTCACTCCCATTTTCTTCCCCAGAGGAAACCAGAGTCGTCTCAACCAGAAATAATTCACACAAAAAGATACTCACATTTTCAATTACGATACGACCCAACTGGTTTTCTCTTGCATTCATTTCTAACCAGAGCCAGGCATGACCAGCAAACGAGGAACTTGACCCGACACCCAATTTTCTTCTAATATTTACATCCTCTGAGTGGAGTCTAAAAATATTTTAATCATCTTTTACATTATATTATACTCAAAGCACTTTTCAGCGTCGAATCTTTAACGATATTTCCACATGGCCCTGCAAAAGTAAATCATGTTTCGATGTGTACCAAAAACTATAACCTGGCTAAAATGAAACCGAGGTCTTTTAGCCAATTAAAAAATATGGTGAGAAAGTTAAAAAATTATGCGATAATTTGAATGGCAAATTTTTCATGTTCACAAATGTTGAAAAAAAGCGTCTGGACGCATTTCACAAAATTGTAAAGAATTTCTTGTCATGATTTAGAGTTTTCTTTAGCTCTTCGACATTGCCAATCGAATTTTTAAGGCGCATCAGGCTTTCAGCACTGACGTGACTTGGAAAACACCAGCAAACAGCAACTTTCCAATTTTTCAACCTAAATTTGACGAGGGGCGAAAAAAAAGTACACTATTCGTGCACGAAAATATTGTTTAAAACCACAACTCAGCGGATGTTTATGCGCTAGAAAGATTGGGTGTCGGGTCAAGGCGTCAAGGTCTTGTTTTATAGGTCAGGTCAGGTGCATCCCTTGTAACAGGGGAAATTGTTAGCCAAAATTCATTTAGTTCAAAGCAATGTGTTAGATTTTAGAGTAGTTTCATATTAAATATGTATTTGATAAATAAGGCATCATGAACATCATGAACATGAACACCTGCTACCTGCCAGACTTGGTTCAATTAGATTATAAATTGTAATTTCAATTACAAAATACAATTACAATTATGTAATTGTAATTGTAAATAATTACATCCCAAATTATGCACGTAATTTGTAATTGTAATTTAATTACTTGGAAGATGTCTGTAATTGTAATTGTAATTTGTAATTGAAATTACTTTTTTCTCAATTATATTTTTTGACTAGTAAAGATTGAATTGTTAAATGTCTATTGCGATAATCCTGTTTTTCGGTAGTTGCGCCATCTATGTTCAAATTTGTTCTAGTTGTTTACGGCGTGGACGATTCGATTATTCTAGATACACGTACTATTTGTTCTTGACCGTTAGTTCGTTACTGTACTTGACTGGACTCTGTACTGTGTGCGTGTGTGCGTGCAAAAATAAGAAAATTGTATTATTAGTTTTCAGGAATAGGAGTTGATTAATTAAATAAATAATTAAAAGAATACTTCATTCCGTTCGTATAATTATCGAAGTCATTTGTCATCAGTTTCTCGTACGGTTCGTTGGCGACACATTTTAGAGTGGGACTTATTTTGGGTAGAAATTTGTAACTCATTCAACATGAATAAAATTTTGGATAGTGAAAGAGAAAATGCGTTTTTAGTCTTTAATTCCTTAACAGCGGTGAACCATGTCGGGAGGTAAATATTTTTTTCCGTCCCACACATTGAGACTTTTCGACTTAAAGCCATGCTCTCAAATGCATCTGCTCCCACCTTCATGGACTCACTAATTTGCCACGGGAATGCACAGGAATTCTGAACTAATCGAGAAGTCATTCCTACGATTTCATAAATATCAATCAATCCACTTAATCTGAGCACAAATGAAGCATTGTTGATTCTATCTAATTTGTCATCTCCCATCTCACATAGTCTATCGTACATGAAAGGATAGTTGTTGAGAAAGTTACGCAACGAATTAGCGGTATATGTTGCAAATCGAGTATCTGTTGTGTTGATAGGCACTTTCGCTCTTCCCTGTTCAGGAGCCGGCTCATCGATAAGAGACTCGTATCCTTTGCCCCATCCAAATTCTTTGTTGATAAGGCTGACTAGCTTGATTATTTTGTGAGCCCAATGTCCAGTGGTCCCTTTCTTAATCGTGTCTTCAGCCCCGAGTTTCAGCAAATGAGCCGGATCCCAATGAAAAAAATACCACTTCCGATGGTCTTCGGGAATCTTCATCCAATCCATCAAATGCTTAGGCACTGACAGGTGGAAGTAAGCCCCGTCAAAGGCTGCGCCCAGGAATCTATGAAAAGTTTTAAGGCGAAATCAGAAATTATAACAATGACACATCTAATTAAGTTACGTAGTACATTCAAACCGACTATGCTCTGCTCAATAAAGAAGTAAACTGGGGGCTTATAAATAGAAATATTATCATACTATGCCTAACTTTTTGTCTTACCTTCGATTTAAGTCACCGTCTGGGAAATAACTTCCCATCGTGTCAAACAATATTTCAGCTATTCCTTTTCCAGTATGGTCCTTGACGGGAGTGACGTCGAGAATAATATTTTCAACAATTCCGGCGACGAAGGTTACCATTCCTACTACTTGTAGAGTCCTTCTACTGGGTGTGAGTTTGTCGGCAATCAGGGAAAATGGTGTCGGGCAATCCGCAGCGGGAATTCTATTATTTAAAAGAACAGTCATTCTCGAGCGTAGTGTTGTGTAAAAATGTGCCGTCATATCATGTGCAAACATCCTGCAGTGATTCTTGTCACCGACCTCAGCTCCATTTGCCATAGCACATGCAACTTCCAGTTCATAGTCCATCTGACTGGCGTGGACTTTTATCGCCTTGTATGCACATCTGGATAGAACCATGCATTTTTTTTTAAATTCCCAAATTCTCTTGGCTGCAGCACCTTTGCCGAGTCATTTGATTGTTTGAAGTTTTTGCCCAGTAAGAAATCATACGTCATTAAACCTATTTTCCCTTCTTTCTTGTGGCATAATTTACATTGAATTCCTTCAGCATCGTTTTCATATTCTGCAACTTCACTTGTGTAAGAAAGTTCAAGGGCTGGCTCTAGTTTCAATATGTCCTCAATACTGGTTGCAGCATTTATACCTGTAACAATTTGCTCAATCTTGGTCGATGAACTATTGGAAGCAGTCTTTGGTTGTTGAAATTCAATTTGTTTCGGCCTAGCACTGTCTAAAGCCATACTATTAATTCTCTCAATCAGAGTTGAGGTTAGCGTTGCTAACTTGTCATCCATATATTTTTTCGTTATCTGATCCACGTGAAAATCGTCTGTTGCTCTGTCTTGCGAAATATTCGTGCCAAATGTCTCTAGGTTTGATCGATCTGTGAAACAATGGAATTACGTCAAAATCATACATCACTTGCGATCACGAGGAATAAATGAAATGAGAAAATACTTTTCGCCGGCAGTGCCGAGGTGGATTGGACAACTGATTTGGCGCTTGAAACTTCCGCTGCAACCTCACCAATCGCGCCTATGAGATTTCCTACATCATCGGCTTCATTCCAATCCATTTCTGTGTGTACTGTGTGCGGCCGTAGGGGTTCGGAGAATGACAATGCAGCAGCCGCTGATTCATTCAACCGCACTACTTGAGCGGGTACGCTAATGTGTAAAAGCATACTTTAAATAATTATTTTGGCCTCGTTTTTTAATAAACACCTTTGTGTTTACCTTATATGTCCTTCGGTCGGGTCGTCATCTACGATCTCTCTACCTTCAATTGATACCGCACCATCGATTTTGAAAACTTCTGGGTCAGCCTGATCATTTATCAGGTGATCCTGGGAAGATATCTGCTGGAGTTGTGCTTGCCCTTGACTAGAGCTTGCAGTCTAAAAAAGAAATGCATAAAATAAATTTCCTTCAAACTACTATCCTAATAATTATTTGTCTATCAAATTTATTTATAGTATGAATTTCCCAATTAATCCGGATAATTAACCCGAGCCTGATGGTGTCAATTACAGAATACGGGGAAGTGGAACCGTTCTATTAAGTTCCTTTCCTAAATTCCAAACCTGGGTTTGTATTAGTACAAAATTCTAACCAGGAAGGAATATGATAAACAAAATAACAAGATTGTGGTCTGTGTGTTCATAACAGCGTTAAGTGCAATCCGTGACAATTGAAATCATTTGGGTTACTTTTTCATTTATGGCTTTTCTCTTAATGTTCTCTTATACCGGAAAATATTCCAAGATCCGTCATCCAATCTTATGAGAAAAATAAAGTCATTAAAAATGTTCACATGGCTGTTTGTTTTTAAACTCTTAGCCCTTACACATTTATTTTATAGCTTTATTTGTCGCAAGAAATAATGCTGAATTGCTACTCTTCTGGTTTAATTCGCCCATGTAGAGACACACACCCAAAACGCGTGCATGAATAAAGTTATGGCAATCTCATCCATACGAAATATTTGTTATTTTTCCAGATCCCACAAGTAGAGGGTGCTCCAACACCATTTTACAGTGTGTGTGTGTGCTTGGTGTCTCCAGATAACGTAAATCAATACCCTAGAAAATATAATTTGGTGAATGACCGGGCTCAAATATTAACCGGGACATACATAAAAAATTAGTAATCCGGTTTCTAACTAAAATTTACTACTTCGCTCCTTTTGTTCGTTTGGACATTCCATAAATAAGTGACTTAATTACTAACATTAGTATTTCATTCCCGTGTACCTCGTTAAATCGTTTTTCCAAACCAGGTCACGTAAACGCACCTTTGCATTCCAAGATGTGTTTAAGTGCTCTGGTTGACTCATCTTGTTTTCTTCTGCTTTGTACTAGCTAATTGTTGGCAGAAGGTGACATTTTACAATAGTGTGGTCCTATACTTACATTTTCTCAAGACTTAAATGAAATTGAAAAGTAAGAAATATTTGATATAAATAGTGCGTTTTATACTTGTCAGTAGGGGTAGGAGTGGATCCGTTTCTCCAAGATGGAGGATTGTAATCGATTATGTTGACTATAGTGTTATCGATTATTTTGTTTGGGAATTATTTTGCGTCATTTGGTTTTGGTTATGGTTTTGACATCTGGCGGTTGGTTTCAAGTTGGCACGATTTGGTTTCATTATGTGTAGGCATACACGTGCAAGGATAGGTGGCATTTGAGCAGTTGGTTTAAACTCAATGGTTGTGTATTGTGAATGTTGATGTGGGAGGCGTGGTGTAGAAAGTGACGCTAGAGAGGCATTTTGAGTTTGAATCAGGAGAGATAGAGAGAGGGAGAGAGATAGAGTCATATGTGATTTGAGAATAATATTTTTTTTTAAATAAAATTAAAAAAAAATGAGTGTTTCATCAATTTTAGTTGAGCTACTTGAAAGAGTAGAGCAAGGCGGAGGATTCTACCAGGATGATTGGACTGACTCAGACGAAGACATCGGCAGTGGAGTGTATGTAGCGGGGGCGGAGGAGAGTGCCGGTGTTGTTACATCCGAGACAGACCACGAGCCCAGCAATGAGGTTAACTCAAGTACCGTCAAAGTAAGAATTATTAAAAAATCGTGGTATCTTATTAACTTATTATTATTACGGAGATAATGGTGTGGGGATCAAGATTACAAATATTTTGAATAGGATGTGAGCGGAAAGTACCCATCGTCATATTACCTACTTTAATACTGAAGTTATAGTCATTATATTTACATACACTTTGGTCAGCTATGTGGAGTACGAGTAGTTGAACCTTCATTTAATTAATTTTGTGGCCAGACAGTCAGTTTTAATTGACTTGTCCCAAGACAAGTGAAAAAGTAATAAGAATCCTAACAATCAGTTCATTTAAATCGATTATTAGAAAAACAGTCATCGGGTGTTTGACTACACAAAGTTCGACTGTTCGTGTAAAGACTGAAAGAGAGTTCACTCAGTCGCTGGTAATCAGAAATAAGTTAGACGTACATATGTACAGGGTGTCCACGAAAAAGCGCCTCAATGTTTGTTTTATTTTTGGCGTGGACACGAAAATTTACATTACAGGCAATGAGATTATACCGCCCAACAACGAAAAATACCCACACATTCATTCGTTTTTTGTGGACACCCTGTACATACTTCGACCATTCTCTGGTAGAATGGAAGCGACCCACATAATAATTTACTGTTATGCGTGACTTTCTAGAGAAACTAAATTAATGTGACGATATGTAATTTACAGGCAATAAAAGGTGACAAAGAAGGATCGAGTGCCAAAGGTAAAAGTGAATCTCCTGGACCAGCTGTCTCTCAAGCCAAACCAAGAACATCCCCAAGTCCGGTGCGGAAAGATTGTGAAAATGGTGAATTAATAATCAAACCTTGATTGTTAACTTGAGACTTGTGTATTGTTAACTCGAATTTTTATTTAGAACCGATTACCATAGAAATTAATTTTAACACTTTTATTTCATTTTTATACATTGAAATTGTCTGGTATCCTCTGAACTAATATGCAAAGAGTTTATGCTAATATAATACACATGATACACACTGAGACGCTGTCCGGTCTTAATATTTCCTTTTTAAAACAACTTAAAAAACGATCTTCTGTTTTTAATACAGTAGCCATGGAAGGATCAGTTGAAAAGGACTCAGATATTGATGCAGACGCTACTCATTACACAACTGGTAAGTCTTGCTATTTGTGAATTGTGTCGACCACCAGTATATGGATTAGGTTGGATCGAACACGACAGTATCGTATTATGTGTGAATAATAAATATTTGACAAAGAGGAAGGGCGTCTCGCCATTTCACCGAGTACTGCTTCCAGGCAGAAATCAGATTTCTGTCAAACTGGAATTTTGGAACGTTGTGTTACCTAATGTCGAAAAAATTAAATCTAACTGTTAGGGTTAGCATTTGAGAATCCATTCCAATATGTAATCAGTCAGATCATACTGCCAAGTGAGAAAGCTCAAAAGTTGACAAACTTTGCAGTAAATATTACTCCTCGTCCCAACTCCAAATGTCTGACTTGTGTCAGTTTGTGAGATGGGATTTCTTATAATTAGGGCACTCAGATTTTGCACGTTGTAACAAAGTTGTACTTGCTAATTTCAATTTTCATTTCCTAGCTGATCATGTCGATATGGATGGAATTGAAACAATGGCTGATGAAACTGCATGTGACGACTCCGCGCTTGATGGGTTAGAGGAAGGAAAACCAGCCGAGGAAAAGCCTGACGAGGAAGAAGAATATGAAGAAGAGGAAGAAGATGAAGAGGATGAGTATGCAGATGACGAAGAGGATGGACTTGAAGAAGGATGGAGATAACGAAGAGGAAGAGAATGAAGATGAAGAAGAAGTTCAAGAAGAAGACGCCGAGGATGGGGATGAAGACGAGGCCGAGGATGGGGATGAAGACGAGGCCGAGGATGGAGATGATTCACGAGGGCGGTTCGGTCGTGATAAAACCGACAAGGTAATTCTATGTACATTAAATTAAAATCAAAGCAGTATGTAAAGTTTAGCAGTTTTTTGAACATGTTTTTTTTTCAACTTTTAGGAAGAGCGCGACGAAGATCCAGACTTTAGAGTCTCTTCGCGTTTTAGAATGCCAGCACCTATTAAAATCAATGTGAACCCGTTCGTTGACTTTGATGTCCCTCCACTAGCGGGACGGGTAAGTGGTCAAATATATAGTTTAATGGGTGTGGATAGCTAGTGTGAACCCACAACCCATGTACTGAATGTTTGTTTTTTTCTTTGTAATTGTACAGGGATTTAG
>JAQFYE010006094.1:0-11178 GCA_034694305.1 Protaphorura glebata
TGTGGCAACGGCAATATTTGTCATGAGACATAAACAATCGCTGTTCCACACAAATCTTTATATGCATCTGAACTGATGAAAATGAAAAATATAAGTAAAGAAATGAGATCTCATGCTTAATTTTCAATTTCATTTTGGTTTCTTGTAGGTATTACTTATGGGCTTAAAGTGGATGAAATATTCACCGAGATGGACACTGACGTCAGCAGTGTTGTGTCGACAGAATCCACCAGTCACGCGCAGAATCAATTGGCCGAAAAGTTAACTTCTCTTTGGGGAACGAGTACTAGCCCGAGAAAGGCAAAAAGAAAAATGAAAACTTACAGCATGCAAGTCCAAAGATCAAGAGATAGGTGTGGGACAATTGCGGAAAGAAAATTTTCAATTAAAGAAGAAGCAGTCAGATAATTTATTTCAAATTGTTAGTCGAGTGAAGGATGATGCTGACAATAATGTTACAAGGGCAGCAATTTTATTTGAACAACTACTGAGATATGGGAAGAAATGGCAAAACTGGTCCGAGAAGATGATTCGGTCGTGTATTCTCTGGCGTTCAAAATCGCCACGAGCTTATGAATATGTTCGCACGGCAGGGATATTAAGATTGCCATGTAACACGACCCTGAAGCGTTACTTAGGCCCCACGTCGATGGATTTAGGGCTGACAGATTTGATTCGAACTCGACTGACTGAACAATTGAAAGTACTCACTCCAGTTGAAGCATATACGAGCTTAATGTTCGACGAAATGGCCACAAAACCGAAACTAATCTATTTGAGACAGAAGGGACACTTATTTGGAGAAGTCAATTTTGCTGGATGGTTAAAATGCAAAAGAGGTAATCCGGCCAATCGACTGCTTTGTTTCGTTTTGAAGGGTTTGTCTACAAGTTTCAACATACCAGTAGCATATTTTCTAGTCAGATGTCTAACTGGTGATCAACTCTTGGTACTAATAAAGAAACTAGTGACTGAGTTGGAATTACTTGGGTTTCGGGTAGTGCGATTAGTGGCAGACGACTTATCTGTTAACCAAAAAGTATTTCGTGAGCTATCTGGTGGTCAGGAAATTCAACCAATGATTCCTCACTTCGTCAAACCATGCCGACCATTATTCCTTAGTTTCGACTACTATCACGTGATCAAAAATATTCGAAATAATTTTCTGGGTCGAAAACTGGAAATCCATGGAAAGAAAATTGACAAGGACCTAATTTTCAAATTATACGAGTCAGAGAAAGAAAATACTTTGAAACTAGCAAGACTTTTGACAAGAAAAATGGTCTACCCTTCAACATTTGAGAAAATGAGCGTAGAAAGAGCTGTCAGATTGTTTTCAACTGAGGTGAGCGCTTCTATCGAGCTAATGCACTCAATTCAGGCAGTTGGATTTGATTTCGTTCAACCAACAGTACACTTCATGGGGATTATGAGAAAATGGTTTGAGGTAATTCTTCTTTAAAATCTTATAGGTACACGATGTCAGCGGAAGGAAGCATCATATCTGTAGCAAGAACGTTAATAAGGCGCCCTTTGTTAACCGAGATGACGCAAGATTGGCATGGTTAGAAAATGACTTCATTGCCTATTTGTATGACTGGAGGAGCTCGATTCCTAGAAAATTAAAAGCTAAAATGAGGGTCAAAGGTACAGGAAAACAAACACAGCCGGCTCCTATTGTACCATCTGAAAATACTAAGAAGGAAAAGCCAACGACATATCTGACTAAAGCAACAGACACGGCTCTACGGATAACTACACAGTCGACAGTTCTTTGCGTAAGGTATACTGAAACATACCCTCCACTTACGAAATTCTAAAACCTTTAATTTATTTCAGGTATCTATTGGACTTGGGATTTCAGTTTGTGCTGAGCCGAAATTTGTCTAGCGATGCAATCGAAAGTATGTTTGGCGGCATTAGACAAATGAGTGGCTGCAATGACCAAAATGATGCTGTCTCCGCTGTCTGTTCTTTGGAGAAAATTTTAAAAACGGGTGTCCTTTTGAATTCATCAGGCTACAGGACCGCGGAGGACTTCTTTTCCCATCAGAAGGGCTAGTCCGTTTAATTCGGTGTATTTTTGAACTCTTGGACGAATTTGTGTACACATTTAGAGATTGAAAGAATTGTAATGCAAAATTGGTTGAAATTCTAAAACCAGCAACTATGAGAAGTGGAATTTTACTATGTGGGTGTGACGAAACCGTGCATTCGGACAAGTTGACGACAGGTAGTAAAAATATATTTACAGAATTTGGCAAACAAGGAGACCAACAAAGAAGACTTCAAGGCACCAGTCCAAATGAAACCCTTGTGTCGTAAGGTTCTCAAATTGTCATAAAAACTTGAATTTGTAATTTCAAATGTAATATTCTTTCAATTTATCATGAAAACTAAATAAATGATGGTTATACTACCAAATTTGTAAACATTCGTACGGTTAACCTTGGTGTGGTTGGTGGTGGTGGCGCGCGCCACCGGTGAATTCTGCATATTGTATCCACAAGGGTTACATAGGGAAAACGCGAGCCTGGACGGGCATTGAGTGGGAGACAAAACTCTGCCTTCATTGAGACGGAATTGATATAGATGAATGAAGAACAGGTGTATCTGTACTTGTCTCCTAATCTTGTTTCCGAATCAGAGCAGCCTGCGTAATTAAAATAAAACTGAAATTATTTAATTTATTTTCGAAAAATTTCAAATTTCTTTTTATTTATTTATATGGAGCGATACTAACTCTTGACCGGCCAACCCACGATATCTGCCAATGCCAGGTTTGAGAACATGATGACAATGCAAACCAATAGAATCGTGAAAATTGTGATATTTTTCATTTTTTTGGAAGCAAACTTTGTTGAATGTTAACTGAATGGAGAATCAAAACTTTCTGAATCTTAGTTCGGCCAGCCATGCATAATTTAAACATAAGTCACAGCTGCAAGTCTAATAGGCCATCTTAAATTAATTACTTTGGTTTGTTGTGAGATCACCAGCTGTTGAAAATATGCCAATGTTTAGTCAAATGTAAATTAGCGACAATTTAGAGTTGAACGTACGAAACGGGTTTATAGATACGACACATAGTTCGTTTTACAGTTCACTCAAACGCATTAAATAAAACATCCTTGTAATTTCAACCGGACAGATTTGTTTAGTTTACGCCTAATTTAGTGCCCTACATTATTTACGGTCTATGGCCTATTAAACGTGCGCTTAAAGGATTTATTCAGGAACCAGACTCGATTGAGCTGAGGTTTGAGAAAATTCGGTTCGAGAAGATGAATTATTTTGCAGTTAAATTAATTCTACTCGTCTGCACTAAATAATTGGTTTGAAAATTGGATTGGGATTTTCATTTTTGGAATAAATTGGATTTCTATGTAATCGTTTACTGAATTAAATGCATGAATTCTTTGTATTTGGCGGAAGAGTAGCTGGTTTCTGTCTGCGTTTACCTGTATTTTTAGTATTTGGCAGAATTCACTTAATCCTGTGGAAAAATCCCGTCCTGTTTTGTTCATTCATACGATTTATTTTGTAGTCAGAATTTTTTTTTTAATTTCCACCTCGTACTTTGCAGCAATAGTTCACAGTTCTCAAGTAATTGCGATTTCAAAGTAAGGGAGAGAAATTCAATAAATATAAAGGCTGATTCAAAACCAACTGACTATTCGTTCCAATTTTCTCAATTTTAACTTTATCTGAAAAGCGCGATAGCCATTCTATTTGAAATTTAATTGCGCGTTTTTTGAGCGGAAAATATTTTTTGAAATGTCAAAACAAAAACGATTTCGATTTCACGGCGAGATCTAAATTCTGACACAAGAGGAACATCTTTCAATTTAGTTCTTACACAAAATGCCGACAGAGCACAGGTGGACCCTTAATTAATTACGTTCGGTAACATAGAAATCTCGAAAACAGATCAACCAGAATTTAAAATAAAACTCATTTCTAGTTATCTTGATTAACAGATAAAATTTCAATTTTTTCGTATTTATTTAACATTTTACGTGTTAGTATCAATTCCTTATTTGCACTAAGGTCTGAGGTTCCATCTGGCTTGTTCAACTCCAGACCAAGACGATTCATTGATCTTAATGCAAAGTTCAACATAAAAATCCACATTATCGAATTAGAGAAATATTTCACTTCAAAATAACAAAGATAGAAAGTTTTCAAAGTTTGAAGTGAGCACTTTACAATAATATCATTTTCGTTGCATTAATTGTAGATTCACGTGAAAACGTTGAATGGAAATAACGTAACTTTGGATGTGAAGCCATCAGATACAATTTTGAGCATCAAGCAGAAAATTCAACCGAATGGTACGGTACTTTATTTTGAAAGTAATTTGCTCCATCTGTTATCAAATTTTTGCTTTAAATAGTTGGAATTCCATAGAACCAACAAAGTCTTACGTCTCGTAGAGACGTCCTTCAAGACGACCAAGCGTTTTTGGATTGCAATATTCTGAATGAGTCGTATCTGCAATGTCTGGATGCCGACACAAGAGTTCCACCAAACAACAAAAATAACATCAGAGTTGAAAAAATTAATGTTCTTGTTCCGACCACAAACATGGGAACACTGACATTGGAAATTGAACGTGGAATGCTGGTTGAGGACGTCAAAGCCAGGATTCAGATGAAAATTGGAATCGAGTCATCCATTGCCTCATTTCACCACACAACGCCTCATTTTTTCCGGACTACAAATGAAATATGGCTACACTGTTTCCCAACATGGCGTCCAACATGGATCCGTTATCCACCTGGTTTCCGAAAATTTAAAATCCGAAAAAAATTAAATCCAAAATGTCTCAACCTATTTGAAATTTGAAATTTCTCTAAAAAAATAAAATTGAAAAAAGGATTCAAAATTCTCGAAAAAAATTTCTGACCCAGAATCAGAATATGTTCTCAACTTCCAACTGAAGCACAAATTTATTTCGAACTGCTATACTCAAATTTTAATTAATAAATATGAGATGTACATTCATTCATTATTACTTTTGGCAGCTCGTTTTCTGTAGTTGGAAATCATTTTATGTAATAATAAACAATTATTTGTATATATTTGGAATTACTTAATGTAATGAAAAGAAATATACTGCCAAAGCGCTATGTAAGAATGTGGACCCCAGAGATAGAGAGAAGACAGAAGGAGGAGCGAGAAAAGAGTGACAAATAGCACTAAAGAGTAGAAAAGCGTGGAGAGAGGTGAGCGAGAGTTAGAAGGAAAAGGGGCGAGGGAAAGACAAAAGAAACTTGTCTGAACGGGATGTCAATTATCTCCAAACACCAAGTACTCTAAAGGAAGCGAAATACACGTAGCCTTACTACGCTTTTGATTACGCATATTGTAGTGACTTTATCAAAAATTGATTTTTCTACCGCTGCGCATTGGCCTTAAAATACGACTTTTGACCAACAAGCACTATAGGCAAAGCGAAATGCCCGTCGTCATCCTATATACTCCGTGGAATCATCGTGGTACTAGGACCGATTTATGCGAATTGACAGTTACCTAAAATAATTTTAACAAATTATATGCTAAAATCGGTAAAATACCTTATTTTGTACAATTTCGTTATACGTATTAGTAAATCGTTTAATCTCTCCGGTTCATAGGAAGGAGACGGATTAGGTCTCTTCACATCAAATAACATAAAAATCCGTATCAAATTTAACGATTATGTCTGTTTCAAATTACTCAACCTTCAAGTTAGTAGATTTTTTTTCTCTATTTAAGTTTTTTTTACAATTGCATTAATTCACACATACAAGTATGCTCGTTGTTTGTCTCACAATGGTAACACAAAAAATATTTTCAAAAATTAAATAGCATGCACTTCCAAGTTCAAATGCGACTTAATCGTATACATTGTCGTGTTTTGTGACAAGCCCAAAAATACATAATTCACAAGCCGTGTATTATGCACATACAGCTCAACTAATTACCAAAATTCATCGTAGTAGTTGCCATTAGATGATTTATCACTAGAGCAACACGTGTCTTTAATTTGAAGAGTTGATCCGCTTAATATGTTGCAATCCCAAACACTTAGATCATCATCAAGATGGTTTTTACAAAAATGGAGACAGCAGTGTGGCTCTGTGCCTGCCGAAACTGCAAGTGAATTTAATTTTAATTACATGCAAATGACAGTTTAATTTCTGTCATGGCAACCGATATAATGGTTTTCTTACTTCTTTGTTCAACTCGATCAATTATGCTACCAATGTTATCAGTAGCCTTCACTTCTAAAGTCGAACTATTTCCAAAACTTTCCACATGAATCTAGAAACCGGACAAAACTAAAATCTATCAAAAAGAAGCTCAAATGTTTGACGGAATCGAAATCCGCAGTAATTCTGATCAATGAGTTTCCAAATTGCCATTCTTGAATTGTACAAAATAAGGAGTTACAGTTGAAAATTAAATTTCTTATTTTTTTTTAAATTTTTTTGGCATATTTGTACAAGCAGAACATCCTTAGCATGTTGAGCTTGTGAGCTTAGCGTAAACGATGTTGCATAATGTACGTCAACCATTCTTTGACAATTTGCCACACGGGCAAACTTTGAAATACTGCAATTCCCTAGAATCCCTGGAAGACCATTGAAAATGTAAAAAGAAAGATACCCTGTAACAAAAATTTATTTGACTTCCTCGACTGTGACAATTGACTTGCATGAAAACGGAAACTTCGGTTATAATAGCTAACAATTATAAAAACAAGTTATGAAAAACAAGCTTTACATATCTGTACGTACCGTCAAAGTCATGTTTTCAATATACATTCTTGGCTTTGGATTGAACAGTCCAGATGAAACTTCAGACCTGTAAATTACAAAATCAATGGATGACTAAAACAATGAAGAGGTTATGTACTCGAGGTGTGACTCAAAGAGCGGTTTCCCAAAAGCTATTCCTGCGTATTCAAAATTTGCTTGCCGAAGGACTTCTGCCCCGTAGTCACTCTCTTAAACGATAAATAGAGAAAAGTCCAAAAATGGGACTAATTTTTTTTTCAAAATTGGAAGCCCATGTCCTCAGGGCGACTAATATGTATTGTCCCCCCTCTACCTGAAGAGCCACACCAAATAACAACTAAGTTGAAATTGCGATGAGGAAAAAATCCCAAATGAAAATGAAATCATTAGATGAACTTGTTTCAAAATTTGAAGAAAACCTTACAATGCAGCATTATCCTTCCCCTGTGATTCTTATTTCACCACCACTTTTCAGTTGAATGCTTTGGGTACTGGATATTTACTACAAATTACTCGCACTGCGTTTCCGCTGCTTAGTGAGATGCCAATTACCTAAAATATAGATTCCTTACCTTATCATGCCATCAAAAACCTGTACTTCGTTTTGACAGCCAAATCGTCATCCGCGAGCAATTGTAGAAGGCATTCTTCACTAGTTTCCAAAAATTCATCAGATTCCATAATTTTGTAAGCGTACCTTAATTAACAAATAAAATATTGTTTATAAATACATACATCCTCATTAATACCATAACGGGGTCATCAGTTTACTGCAATACTGTTTTCCTGGCAGGTTCTTCGATATCCTACTCATCGTATTGAATCGCCTGTTGGAATATTGTGGGAGCCAGTGCCGATTGTTCCGTCAGTGTATTTGTGAACATCTCCTCGCAATCACTCACTAATATTTGAACTTGAAAATACTTGGCCGTGTTCAGCAATGGGATGACATTCTTCACTTCTAGGTTGTCCACTGATGGGACTCCAGGGTACAGAAGCTATTTTTTTCAGATTTTCATTTCAAATTTTTAATTATGATTGTTTTTTGAACGCACCTTAAGAAACGGAAGTCGATCTTGAGGTTCAATGGTTGAAATTATTAGTTCATTCTTGACTTCTCCATCCGTGCGGCAGGCACGGTTCGTAATTACCCGGTAATTACGTATAATTACCGCTAAAATGGTAATTACCGGGCAATTACCAGAAATTGCTAATTTAAATGCTAAAAACGGTAATTTAAAATCGTTATAAATACCCAGTAATTACCCGGAAATTACCAAGGTAATTACCGGGTAATTACCGTTAGTATCGGTATTTACCATCGAAATTACCGATAATATCGGTATTTACCATGGTAATTACCGTTAATACCGAGTGGTAATCACCAATTGGCAATTAGAGGACTTTTAATTACCGGTAATTACCCATGGTAATTACCTTATGGGAATTACCATTGGTAATTACCTTGCGGTAATTACCAAATCGGCTTTAAATTAGCGGTAATTACCAAGGTAATTACCAATGGTAATTACCTTAAGGTAATTACCGACGAACCCTGGCGGCAGGCAATACAAGTTTGTGTGACTTGATCCGTCCTTTATTTTCTCCAACAATCAAGGTCACGTCACTCAATTCACCACTTTCAAAAAGTGACCAAAATCTCTTTTGAAAGATTGCTGCTTCATTTCTTACCACAATCCAGTTAATGTTAGTCTTGGACGCCCTCTTGCTTTCTATTTCCAATTTTAGCTCAGCACTAAAGCAAAAAACAAATAATTTGCCTCTTGTCGTACATTCAACAAATAAATATTATTCAAACCACCTTGTAAAATTTTTACAAGCAGTTCATTGAATGGGATTTCTCAGTTCCTCTGCCTAGCAATATCAACACGTCTACGGGTTTCCCTATCTGTTTAAGGTTAGGTCGACATTCATTTGGATCGTGCGCTCTGCACGGAATTGTTTCCATTGTCGACTTGAGACTCAACATTTTTGTCTGAATCGCGTTTGTTTATCAATGCAACTGGAATTCCAGACTTTTGTCTAGTTGGAGTGGGAGCCTTGAAATATCCTTCAGATATTCACGGCAAGCCTTAGCCATCCTAGTCTATGACTTTATTCCCAAATTAAATTAACCTTGTAAATTACTCGTGATAGTCTTGCTGGTACGAAAACATAATCTGCAACTTTGGACATATGTAAGAAGTACAGTTTTATACAGCAGAAATAGAATTTACCCCTTTTGGTTTCCTATGATTCTTACCCCTCTAAAGTTCTGTATACGAATCTGGTAAAATGGCAACGTACTGACCTAGCCATTTTACTGGATTCGTGGAAAGTTCAATTACGTGTCCAACTACTAACTCGGTAACTCGCGCGCGCAGCATAGTTATTGTAGTCACTTCTTGTGCACTCACGGGTAGAGCAGCGCGCATTGTTTCTACGGTCAATTTAAGTGAGGATTGTACAAGAAATACTATAGTTTTGATAAACGACAACAACAAAAAATATCATAACTCCCATTTTTTTTTCATGCAAAATGATAAATTCAGTTTAATAATTTGAAAGGAGTTTAACCTAGAATTGAATACTCTGTATTAATCACTGTGCTCAGTGAAGAAATAAGTTACACCTGAAATAGATTTTGCCTTTTTGATGTTAGTTTTATTTATGTTTTTGTTATGTTTTATAGTTTTGAATTATTAATGAAAACGGGCTTGCACTGTTTCAGTAATTGTAGAAATTTCAATATTAAAAATGTTGAAATGATATTTCCGTTTCAACTTACACAAAATAAAATGGTTTCAAGTGGTTTCCCACTATCAAGAAAACTATTTTTCGGTTGAGTACATCACAATGCCAAAAATGTTTATCTTATCCTTTCGAGAGCTGAGGTTACGACGCCATACATATTTGATGAGCATTCAGTTTTATTATGCAAAATCCAGCCACTTCACACGGCACAGGGTGGATAATCAATATGATGTCTGCTGGGAAGAGTATCGTTTCACCGCGACGTGTAGGATAAAAGAGAAATTGACAAACCCGGATTGGAAATTGTTGGAGGGCATATATCCCAGGATGAGCCCTGTTGTATCCAAGGCCTGGTGCCCAGTACAGGTATGACCTCACCGGACTCCTCTCAACGGTTTATCTTTTTATTTATTTATTTATATCTTTTTATTATACATACGTTGTCAATTGTAGGAGCAAACTACTGTCATGGCTTACTGGAAGTAGAAACTACACTATCCTGCTCCTGGAGTCGAGTGGATCGGTGGCTTAGTCGGCATGTTTGAGATTGCTTGACAGAACCTTATAGTTTCTTTCTAGACGTAACATCTCCGTAACATACATCCATACATGTTTGTTGGGAGAACAAAAGCAATTTGATACGCATTGACCGTTGGGTAGACCTGGGCTAATTTTTTCCACTTTTTGGCAAGTCTGGAAATGTTAGACGTCCTAGATGGTCACGTCACGCTCATGTTATATACTGAACGGAGCGGCAAGTAGACTTTATAGCGCGAGAAATTCAAAACAAACCTGTGTTTAAATACAATTATTTATTGATTCTTTGAAGCCCTATTTATTTCAGATTTCAAAAGTTTCCACAAAAAAGAGACAATGCAATTTACTGAAATTCGATGCAACTAGGATGTTCACATTAAGACTAGAGTCTAGAAGTAGACCACGGGGCACAACACTGCGCTGTGTACGCACGTCACGTTCAATTCTGTCAATCGAAATAAACAGTCGAGACTGGATAGAGAGCCCGCGGTATTGGAGAGTGATTGAGTGGGTATAGAGAGTGGTTAAGAGGGATTGGATAGTGGTTTAGAGGCTATAGAGAGTGGCTGATAGGGTATATAGAGTGGCGGATAGGGTATAGAGAGTGGTTGCGAGGGTATGGAAAGTGGCTGAGAGGGTATAGAGTGTTGTTGAGAGGGTATTGGAGAGTGGTTGAGAGGGTATAGAGTGGTCGATAGGGTAAAAAGAGTGGTTGATATATGTGTACGATAGAACGCTTCCACTTAAACGATCGGAAGTCGCCCTATCTCTTTAACATTAGGGGGCGATATCTCTCTAACGTTATATATCATATCACATCTAGATGGAAGCATGCGTTAGATAGAACGCTTCCACTAAAGTGGTTGGACGTCGTCCTATCTCTTTAACATTAGGGGGCAATATCTCTTTAACGTTACCATCTGTTTAACATTAGGAGGCGATTCTCTGACGTTACCATCTGTTTAACATTAGGGGGCGATATCTCTCTAGCGTTACCTTCTGTTTAACATTAGGCGCCGATATCACCTTCAACCAACTTATTAACTTTGTCAATCGTAACAACATACTTTCAAAGTCACAGTTTGGATTCAGGCCTAAACAT
>JAQFYE010006095.1:0-11175 GCA_034694305.1 Protaphorura glebata
AGTAGTAGGAAAAACCAGTGGAAAAAACCTCTTTAAAGCAACCACCGGGAGTGCAAGTCCGAGGAATCGAACCCCAGTACAGCGAGACAGAATGGGCCAACCATACCATCATACTGCAATGGACTTGCTAATTGCTTTTACTTAGGTCGAGAATTTCAGCTTTCGCTGTTGTCAATACTCAGACCTGGAAGAGAAGTGGGATACAATTAAAAAAGAGTTTGAATTAAATCAAGTACTAATTGAATGACACTCCCCTCCTCGTATAGCCATAAAAATGTAATAATTAAGTGAAGGAAGAAGGGAATTGAAAGTAATCATGAGTGGATCCATCTATGTGGGAGTGGGTAATAATAATGTCGTCTAATGATAGGAGAGGCTTAGACACACATCTCTCCTCTTCAGCTATTTTGTCTGGAGGCTGGAAGGGTATTCAGACACCCAGGAATCTTAAGAAATGGGAAATGGGAAGGAGAAAGAGCTGAAAGACAATGTAGCCCAAAGTTGGTCCGTCGGTCGGCCTGTGGTCATAAACACTGGAGAGAAAACTGAGGTAGGCCAGGCTGGTCGGGCTTTTTAGGTTGATATACACTCATTCTGGGTTCTATTCTTGCAACGGACGCTTCCTAGATGTTAAAGTTTGTTTCTTTTCATATACCGTATTTATTCTATTTCAATCCCGGGCTTCTATTTATTCAAGGATGTTCAGAGTCAGAGACTTTCGCCGCTTCGCCATATGCGAACAGCTGGAGAAATTCCCGGCTTAAACTAGAATACCGGGTTACATTTGAGCCCGGCTATTAAAAGTAAATACGGTAAGAAAATTACTTATACCCTGCGATGATGTGCTCATTGATTCTATTACATTCCAGGTATACCGCAAAGAAATGTGAGTGATTAGGCACCAGCAAATGAGACTAATTGTTAGATTTAGAAATTTGTAAGATATGACTGGTGGGGAACGTCCCTTGTTAGGTTTCGGTGAAAGCTAATTTTGTGTGTGGACTCGGAGAAAGTAAAAGGAAATGAGAACAGATGTGATCTCGACAAACGTAGTGGATGTTCAGTGGGAGAATCTCTCTAACTCTCCCTCATGACTCCTAGTCTGACTATAGATCCTGGCATAGCTTAGACGTCCAAGACGTCAAGTCAGCAATTAATGGAAGAAGTGAGAAAATTTTCTCCCCACCAAATTATTTGATATGAACATTTGTTCTGTCCCTCTCTCTTTCTCCGTCTCTCCACTAATAACAGATGTTTACGGTCTTTAGACTTTCGTTTTTCTTCAGCCAACTTATTCAGAAAAGTAGAGCACAAACAAATGCATTGAAGTCGCAAAAGAGACATTCGAGTCTCAACACTAACGCTCAAGATTCCACCCTCGGACAGACAATGTTCTAAACTGAGAAATGATGGTTGTCACATTTAAAACTCATTTACTCTCACTCGTCGGGACACAAATGTCTTCTTATCTATTATAAATACTTTACTAGATATATTATCACATGACTCTGTCAAGACCATAGAAAATTTAGTAGGAATCATAGAAATCTTACACAAAGTCACAGAGAGCGGAGAAACGCAGAATTAACCATAGAAAGTCAATCAATACTTTCAGAGAAAAAAGGGAAGAAAGTGACTATTTTTTTTAGAAGAGTTCAATGTTTGAGCGAACTTGAAATTCTCGTGCTCTCTATTTTGAGAAGTGCAAGCCTAAGGTCGCAAATGAAGCCTCGTGGGATTTCCGAAGCATTAAATTGGTCATTAGAAAGTAATCCTGGGAAAGTGCGTGGACTGAGGGCAAACTTACATAGGAAATTTGAGACTGGAAGGGAGATAAATTGAAGGAACATAAGTGAGAAGAGTCAACGACGAAGAACGAGTTAAAAAGAGCAACGCAATGTAATCCAACTCTATATATAGGAAATTGGAATGTGTTCAAACGATATCCATTTTCGGACTTGGCCTTTTAGACTGCAAGTCCGAATTTTTGAGTCACCCTTGAATGCACAACCCGAAACTGAAAGTTCTATTGCTCCGATCTGCACTAGTGAATGCAATTCCAATCGTCCGAGACAACTCTCCAAACCCGCCAAACCCGCCACTCTCCCAAATCCCAATAAATCTAAAGTGAATGGAGACTTCAAACTACAAAGTGACCACGGAACTTGATGGAATTTAAAGAATTTTTCTCCCGCTCAACTCTAACAGCCCTCGTCCGTTTGAGACTAAATAATTTCGAGTGCTTGGATACTTAAGAGTCAGTAGGACAACGGATACCGAAATGGCGTTGTTCCGTCAAGCTCGATTTTGATGAAATTGATACGTATCGAAAGTACTTGTAATAACAGGAAAGTGGGCTGACGCAACCGATCTCTGAATACAGGGTGTAAAATAACTTTCGACACCCCACTGCAGTAACGCACAGACTTATCGACCTTTCCTCCGATTGGTGAATGGGGATCTCTCAAAACAAATTGAAATGGCAGATAATTTCTTCCAAATAAAGATGTCAACCACAAAATCCAAATTCCATAAAAATGTGACAAAACATACTACATTCTAAAATTTGTCAAATCCTACGCCGTTGCCACTCTAAGTTTAGTTGTATACTCTAAGATCAGAGTATTCATTAAATATAGAATTCTAATATATGTATTCAAAGATTTTGTAAGAAATTTTTTTATACATAGCTAGGACTGGAACACACGTACAGCTATAAGAATAGATGCATAACTTTTTATCATTGTGAGTAGCGGAGCGGAGAAACCAGCGGATTTCCTTATCCTGTCGACGTAGGAAGAGACGAAAAGAGAGAAATAGTTGGAGCTGGGGCTTTGACTTGACGTGAGGACCATGAAGGTGAGTCCATAGAGAGTGAAAATTGTAAGAAAGTACGAAAAACCAATATTTGACTCGCCAACAGCATGAAGATGTTCAAGACTTGGACTCTTGGACTTGGAAATGGTGGAATTGGACGGTCACTGAATTTGTGTTATGATGACTACGCAAAGGAAGGAAATGGACTTCGTCCTCCATTCAAGAGAACACACAAGATCACATACAATCCAACGCATTTCACCCATGCTATATACATACCAATCTATGTTACCGTCACTACTTGTATTTCTAGCTCTAGAATCCATTATAAAATGAATTCTAATAGTGCTAAGCTATTTTTGTGTCTCGCATTCTGTCACAAAGCCATGTTTTCATACACGATTAAGAAAACACGCAATTTCATGTTTTTGCAAAATATATTGCAGAAACGATGGCACCGACTTTTTCTAATATTTCTTCGCAAATTTTTATACATCGTACAATTTATTTGGTCAACGTTGGTTTTTCATATTGTTCAAAATGAAAGTACCTATTCCTGGAGAGCACATGACAGACGAGTTATTTACCAAAATAATACTATGGCGTTAACATATTAAGAAACGTATGAATTCCGTATCGGTTTGTCAAAAAAAAGGAAATGGGAAGTGTAATATTGAATAGTAGCCGTATGTGGAGCCTATCACCATCTCCCACATTGCGTCTTCATCTTTTGTTGTCGGAGAAAGTGAGAAATCCAATAAATACTGGCCATAGGACTTTCTTGGAACCACCAAGGGGTTTCCCAACAAAACCAACATCTACGTTCTTAGCTATTGATACGAAACATTACATTGCACGCACTCATGGTCAAATAATAATACGTCCTAGCAACAGAACTAAAACTACAAAGACCCAAAGACTCACAAAGAGACTTTCCCCCAGCACGTGAAACCAAAAAAATAGTTGGTTCGAGATTGGATCTCCAGGTGAACCATTACACTAATTGACAGCATCACCCTTGTACAAATTCAGGCTTACCTATCTATATAGTAGATTGTGTCGTAAAGTGTACGTGATGCCATGGGTACATAAAGCACTTCCTCTATTCATTGTACAAAGGTCAAAATATACAATATTTATAGAAATGAGGGCTAGCAGCTACGCAAAAAAAATTCACATACAATATTTCCGTGGCTAAACTTGTTGACTTAATGTTAAAGTTACTCGTACAACCTCTATATTTTGAATTCGCGCTTCATCAGCCCGTTAAATTATTCGCGCTTCATCAGTCTTTAAAATTTGGTATTCATCGGCCGTTCAAATTCGTGCTTCATCAGCCCTTCAAGTTTGTGTTTTATTGGCCCTTCAAATTAATCGTCTTTCATCAGTCCTGCAAATTCGTTATTCAGCAGCTAATAAAATTCGTGCTTCATCAGCCATTCAATTTCTTTCTTCACCAGTTTTTCAAATTCGTGCTACATCAGTCAATTAAAATTCGTGCTTCATCAGCCATTCTATCTGTAATTCGTGTTTCACCAGTTTATCAAATTCTTGCTAAATCAGCCATTCAAATTTGTGCTTCAACAACCCTTAAAATTCGTGCTTCATCAGCCATTCAAATTCGTGCTTCAACATCCATTAAAATTCGTGCTACATCAGCCACTGAAATTTGTGCTTCCTTAATTTCAATGGATTTTAATATAAAAAATTTCTGGTTTCGAATTTCTAAAATAAAAATCTGAAACAGAATTTTCCACTGGTTCTCCTTTACATCTATGAGGAGCCAACACGGACAGAAACGATAATAAAAAACTGACTGGATATCTATGTAGTGTTCATTGATTTTTTTAGAGCAGTTAATGGGGTGGAAAAAAGGAGATTCCGCAACATATCAAATCAAATCAAATGTGATGGGGTTCTTTTTGCGGACGTGGTCAGGTAATAAGAGTCATGTAGTTCATGGGGAACAATTTTATAAACGATAATGGGATTCACATGAAGTAGTCGTAACAGCATGGCGTGTCTGTCGCCATTTTCTCTTTCATCATCAAAATGTGCACATAATATTTCCTATATACACTCGTGAAATCAAAATCATTTTACGTAGAAAGGTTATCTTCAATTTATTAAGAAAAAAACTGTAATTTAGGCAAAAATTCTGTGCCAACATTAGATTTTATGTGCAGAAATTCTCTTTCCTTGAATTTTGGGTTTGAATTATTCGTGAAGGGGTGAATTCAAATTTGAGTGAGACCGTGACCGTATAAGCTGTTTTGTTTGCCAGTCTTTCTAGGTTTTTTTTTTATTGTCGAATGTCCCGTTCCGATTGTCATTGCCATTGCCGTTATTTGGCAAGTGAGCCGGTATCTCCAGTTTCATTATTATGGGCCATGTTTGCCAAAAATAAACTGCTTTCTCCATGTACCTTTCTCCATATACGTTCATACATGCGTACGCCAATGCGTACCTATGTCGTAGGGTGACAAGTCAAATTAGCCAATCTGTGTAGTATTTTAAATAAACAATTCGAAACCAAAAAGTAGCATTATTTTGAATTTATTAATTCAGGTCGTAACACCCTTATCAAATTTTTCTGTCGTGGGCCATAAAATTTCAGAAGATGAATTAACTCATCTAATCCGGCCAAAATTGTGACTTTTTGCCTACGGCACATGCATAGCCAAGATTGTCGTGCTGAACCAAAACCTCCAGTTTCCTCTGCATAATCAATTTTCTCCTCAGACATAAGTACCTCATTCTCACAATCCCTAGCTCCTTCATTATCAAACATTCGACAATTTATTATTTTTTCCTTCCAAACAATGGTGGAGGAAGTCGGGGAAGACAAAATGTTATTTTCTCTCCTCTGGAAGTAGATTAGGTCCATCCTTTACTACCAACTTTATGGAATTACTGACAAACGTTACAATCCAAATGACTTAAAATGTCACAACACCCACTCCTACGAATTTTTATTGCCAATCAATTTCAATCTACTGTAAAAATGAAGCATGACAAAATTCTAAATCGACAAATTACAAGCTAATTCCATCCAATTTGTATTCATTTTAGTTCAAATAAGTATTTTATTGAATTTTGTTTGCCTCTTCGAAATACACTCGTACAAATGGGCTTGACTGTCTTACATTTCAGACACAACTTACAGTGTTTCCCCTTTGTTATTACAGGCCCTTACTGTACTTATTCTGTGAATGCTGAAGTCCACCTGGACAGTGAATATTTAAAAATTCTTTTGTGAATGAATCATTGGTCTGAGGTTCTTGAACTTTGACCTAATAAAATTGATGACCTGATATTGGCCTAGTAGTATTCTGTTATACAAACAAATACATAGAAGTGAAGGAGATAAAAAAAGAATGTGACATGGTTTTTGTTCCATATGTGGATCCATGGTAGGAAAATTGACCAATTCCCCTGTCCCGGTTTTTTGGGAACAGCCTGAGTACCTACTGTACATAAGAGTGAAGGAGATTGAGTACACATATGTATGTAGGTAAGAAGAAAAAAAAAGTAAAGTTTACGAAGAGAAAATAAAACATGTCTCTTGTGACGACTCTCAGTCTTTCTTCAAGAATCAACCGCCCATAGACTTTCTTCATAGTAGTCCATACACACAGGGCTTCCGAAAAACCCACTTTTGTGTTTTTGTTTATGGAATCCTAACATTCTTTCCTTCTCAGTCCAAAATGTGTATTTACACAAGTGTGTCTGGACTACGTAGTTCAACAACCTGGACTTTCAACGAAAGAATAGAAATCAAATGTCCAAGTTCCAAGAATAATCAGTTCCATGCCATTCAGGAATCTTACATATGTTTGGAACCACTCGAGTGAAGTTTATAGGTAAGTCCGAGGTTAAGATCCTTCTTGAAAGGTAACCAAGGAAGGTCATTCGTCCATTAGCCCTATATCACAATTCTAATGTAATCACGTTACCCACAATTTCAAACGAAGCTTATTTTTGACAACCGTACCTCATTCTTGGCACCCGCTGGTGAATCAATACGATCTTTACTTGTATTTTTGTTAGCTATATTGTAAACAACAAATATTGAATCAAAACTCTCCTTTTTACCCTTGGAAAATGTATAATCCAGAAAAGTAATGAGTTTCACCATTTTCTGTCTATAACAATTAAAATTTTTGTTTGTTTTTTTGGAAATTCCTCGTCATCTTTGTTTTTGTTCAAAAATTTCATATCAAAATCGATTGTGTCAATTTAATCGTGCGTAGTCACATTTGAATGTGTGCACGTCTCGGAATTAATTACAAAATTTTCATTAGTATTGTTTTTGCTTAAAAGATTCAATTTTGCTTTGAACAGGAGTTATTCTTCTTCAGATCGTCATTTTAGTGCAAACACGCCAAAAAAATGAATTAAAAATCCGTCTTTATCGTGGAAACAGTGAAATTTGGTCCAGTATAGTATAGGATACACAAAATAGTAAAGGATCAAAAGCCTCTTGAGAAAATCCAAAAACCTCCCATGTACTTCTGTGTGTATATTTATGTACATATTTTTCCCACATCTCTACAATTGGTTGCCTTTTTCTTTTTCACTTGGTTTCACCCAGTCCCAGTCCCACGGATTCTTTCTCTTGCTCTGGTTGAGATTTCTTTGATGAGAGGAATCCGTCCGTCCCTGTACATACACTCCACGTACTTTCTCCGTCTACTCTATGCTGCACTGGTTTTGATCAAAGAAGGAAAATATAAGTAGAGGGAGGACTAGGACTAGGATTGTTTCTAGAAGAAAGGAAGGAGTCCAATTTAGAAGACTTGGAGGATAAAAAAGAAAAAAGAAAAAGAGAAAGAAAGGCGGCGGGAGGATCACATCCTGTATACTTAAGGGAAGTGGTCATGTACGTTTAAGACGGAAACGCTAATCCGATTGTTAGGACAGACAGTCTCCGGTCAGCTCTATTCTCAAAAACTTGTCCTTCTGACTTCTCAAACCTCTTATCCTCTACTACTTCAATTCCTAGGCTAAAACAACTTTGGCTCTACTAATTGCACCCACCCAAAATCCTACGACCATTCACGTACGCAATGTCAGCTCAGACTCAGGCAGTCCGGCTCTGGAATCCTCACTAATCGCATTCACTTAATTAGAGTACATTCTGCACCATAGATCCAGGCTTCCTTCAAAATTAAGCTACACAACCTTCATTTCATTCTTTGGACTGAAACCAATTCGCAGTCTCCCAAGTGAGTTCAAAAGAACACCGCATACACCTTATCAAAAAATGTACGCCGTTGGAATTCCTTCAATTTTTGATATGTTATAATTAGTTTTTTATTTGTTAGCCCTTGTGATCCTGAACAATTGTTGTGAAGATCCTACCCCCAAGAGTCTAACCCTTTGGCAGCTAATAACACGCAGGTGGGCCTACCGGTGAAAGCTAGTCAAAGCGAAAGTGGAAGTCCCTATACGGCATTCTATACGCCTACCTTTGTATTTTTAACGGTCATACGGTTAGACTTTTGGAGATAGGACCTTCACAAAAGTTGTGAAGGATCACAGATGCTACAACATATCAAAAATCGAAGGAATTGCAACAGCGTACATTTTCTCATAAGCTGGATGTGGTGTTCTTTTCAAATTCCAACAGTAGATGGCTCAGGCTTGTTCATCCATAGATTAAATGATTAGCCACAAGTCGTGGCTCAAATAGAAGCCGGATACTGATCCTTATGTTGTAACCTCTGACCTTACCGGAATATAGACAATATATATTGTGAAGACTGCCCGGGAATGATAGAAAAATTGGGAGGAAAAGTGACTGAGTCATCTCAAAAGTTTTTTGCTAACTTGGAAGTAGAAAAGAAATAATCAACTGTAGTAATTCTAACTGACATGTGCCCCAGTTGTTAGGTTTTCTCCGTAAGTACATGAGATGGATGAGAAAAATGATTCTTGACTTCATGGACACTGAGATGATGGAATTCCAGAATTTGTGCGGTTGGTTCGTGATGAGATATGAAAATACAATTATATTCATTTCTTGTTAAAGTGGAGTGTTAAGGGGTAAAATGGACGACTACTGGACTACTTGTAGACATGAAAAAATAAGAGACCACTTGAGGAAAAGTAACCGTTGCCATTGCCATTGCCATTTCAGAGTTCGTGTTTATGGGATGATCGGGACAGTTTGTGTTGGAAGACAAAGACACAGACACACATTTCCACCGCTAACTCCTTGTCGCCACGAGTCTCACCTCCAATTCTTTTTTTCATTTTCTTTACATCATTTCCAGTCAATTTTCATTACCAGCTCCTTCCAACCCAAAACAATCATTTTAAAACATAAGTTAAAACCAAGATCACAAAAGCCACACGTAATCCACGTTCATATTTCATTTTTTATATTTCCAGCAAATGGATAGCGGGTTTACTGGGTAGTTCATAAATTTTTACCCATTCGTATTAGCTATACTTAGCAAATTTTCAGAACTGAATATGCGAGTTATAATTTTTTTAAAGTATTTTATCTGGGAATAATGTCGAAATCACTTACTGTTCTCAGAAATGTAAATCGCATAGCCAAAATTGAAGACATTATTATGAACCGCCCTGTACACACAATTCCAGTACCATGGATCCTTTTTATCTTTTATCGAAACCTCAAGTGAGATCTCTGAAGGGAATTTCTCCTGGACAAGGGTTTTTTCGTGCTGTAGTGAAAGTTTGGACTGGAAGAGTGGAATGGAATGAATGAATGAATGAATGGGATGGAATGCTCCCGGGATATTTCTAAAAAAATCTCAAGTATATTTTCCAGAACGAAGAGGAGAGAAGAGTTGAAAGTAGAAGTCGTGAGTGGATGGACAGAAGATTCAAAAAGGAAAACGTATGACCGATATCCCATCCCATCCCAGACATGTCTTTCCTTCTGATTGAACACATTCACTTTTCAAAAAAATATATAAGATAGGACATACGTACGTACTCTTCCGGGATTTCCAATTCTACCAAACATATCCAGTCAGATCTGGGTCAATAAAGTAAGTACTTCCTTCATAACAATTCCAAAGGGACGTTGGAATAAAAAATATCTCCTTAATACGATATTTCTAATTTCAAAATCAAACAGACACTCGTCGTTTTACTCTGAACTTATTATCTAACCTGAGGATGACAGGATTCTATTTTTAGCCAAATGAAGGCTTCTCGTCTATTTCGACGAGGGAGAAAGTTTTCCACCCTGCAATGCAGTTTCAGAATTCACCTCATCTTGACGAATGCATTCATTTAAATCGAAATACTATTTTGCTGCATGAATGCATGGGAAATGACATTGTAGGACATAGACATGACCCTATAGAAGGATGGCGGAAAGACAGGATTACCTGACTAAAGAATACAGCGGATATCAACACAAAAAAACCAGGAAAGAGAGTAAAAAAAATGATAGAATGTGTTGGTTGAGAACTGCACATCTGGTTTAACTTTTTTTCTTCTTCGATTCTCCTTGACCATGGACCCGGGAAACGTTCTCTTTCACTTAGTTTTTCCTTACTTTTATTCTATTTTGACTTTCTCCCTCACTGCATCCGGACTTTCACGATCCAATCCATTGCGATGGTATTTCTTTCTCACCTTCTTTCATGCCCTTCACAGTCAGTTCACCCTCTCAACTCTTGTTCTTTCCTCCACACACATTTTTTTTCAAACACCTGCTACCTCATCCATACCTTTTATCCTTTTACTCAACACCAAAGATTCTCATAAAAAAATCTTTCAATTTGACCAAACTAATCCTTACAAAACCGACAAGTTCCTTCGTATATAATTTATTTGGGATGATGCCTATGTACTGAAATATTATTTCAAACCCGTGGGACTGTGAAGTTAAAGTGAAAGAGTTTGATTCGGCCTTTGGCCATGTGAATTAAGTGTTGGTGTCGGTAACCCCCGTACACCGACATCATAAAATATATAAATACAGGGTGTCCAAGAAAAAGCACACATTTGTTTGATGATATTTTGGCTTAGTTACAAAAATTTACATTACAGACAATGAAATTACACACATCACATTACAAGACAATGATATTAAACCGCCCCACAACGAAAAATACCCAACTGTGCGCGTTTTCGTGGACACCCTGTATATACAAATTTATCAGGGTTTCGCTATTTTTTATTCTATAGGGTCGTTCAGTCATTCAATTGCGACATTTTAAATTTTGCGTAAAATATGTAAAATGTGCACAGTATGGTTAACTGTATGCAGCATGGCATGGCATAGCATAATGCCTAGTGCTCCAACCGTTTCGTTTCGTTTCGTTTCTTGGTAGAAACGGAAACGAAACGGAAACGAAAAATTGGAAACGG
>JAQFYE010006096.1:0-11173 GCA_034694305.1 Protaphorura glebata
AGAAAAAAATGCTATTTCCGGTTGTTTACTAGTTACCGACTCTCCTTACTTAAAACAAACGGTTGAAACTTCTTGGTTAATCTCATCCCTTGGAAAGAGCCTCTCCTAGGGTGTCTACGAAAAGACCCACAATTGTTTGTTGGATTTTTGGCGTAGTTATAAGAATTCATGTTACGGTCAAGCTCAAAAGTTTTATCATTTACTTTATCAGCTTAAAATGAACATAGTTTATCTCAGAAATTAATTTTTATAACTTGGGTTCATCCAACATCCATCCAAAATTAGCATTCCATTAAATTGTATTCGTTCTATGTCGACAAAATATATCCTCAATAAATTTCAGCTTGACTGTAACATAAATATTTGTAACCACGCCAAAAAAACGAACAAACAATTGTGTGTCTTTTCGGAAACTTCCTTTATAAAGTAGTCGCTTCCTGAATCCAAGGCAAATGGATGATCACTCAAATAAACAAACAAACAAACCTGTGCACCGGCGGGTTCCACAGCTACACAAACGACATCTGGTTTCTTTGACTTCAAATATCTTGAAACTCCAGCAAAAGTTCCAGCAGTTCCTACGGTGGCCAAGAATGCATCAACTCTTCCTCCAGTTTGTCTCCAAATCTCAGGGCCAGTTGTTGACGCATGTGCCTCAGAATTGTTAGGATTTTCAAATTGATCCACATTGTAAGCGCCAGTTTCATCGATAATGCTCATAGCCTTTGCTTTAGCCGCATCAACGTCAGCCAACGTCACATTCCCTGGACGCCCTTCGACTTGGTCAACAAGGTAGACATTGGCTCCGAGCCCACGCATCATTTCAGCCCTTTGAGGGCTATTTCCCTTAGACATGGTAATTGTGAGTGGATGATCCATGATGGCGCAAACCATGGCAAGTCCACATCCCTGGTTCCCACTTGTGACCTCGATGACTTTACCGTTTGGTGGTAAGAGTCCTTTGTCCCGGGCACCTTGGATCATGTGCAGGGATGACCTGTCTTTAATACTCCCGCATGGGTTGAGAAATTCGCATTTAGCTAAAATTCGTCCAGGGCCAGTCCAAATTCTGTCCAAGGCTAACAGTGGGGTATTTCCTACCAGTTCTAAAACACTGGATTTAATTTCAGGGGTTCCGTATTCGGTCGACATTTTTAATTGTGTGATATGTGTGACAAGTGGCTGTGAAATTGAAAAAGGTTTGGGGTTGTGCTACAACGTCGAGTGCAACAGCAAAAGTGACCGGATAATTATTCATACTCCAACTCCAATTGGGCGTTTTTGTGGGAGAATCCTATTAGGGTTGGTTAAGCACTTAATGTCCCATCAAAGCAGTTTTGCTTAGTTGCTTAGTTTCCAGACCACACCAAAACGTACATTTCTTTTTCAGGGATTTTAATCTCTCGAGGTCACGCCAGTATTTCTCACTGGAGAAAAATTGAAACGTCGTCTGCAGTAAGTCTAACGGAGGGGTCAATTATTGTTCCACCGAGAAAGTTCAAGCGCTTCAGCATACAAATTGCACTGTTTCCCTATGCTGCGGGTTCGATTCCTTGAACAGCTTGAGTTTTCTCCCACTATTACGACTACGAGTACTTTTCATCCGTCATAATGAAACTCGAATTCAGTTTTACCACAACCCTTCATTATTTTATTTTTTTGTGCAAATTATTGAATCCCCTCTTAACATAACCCGACGGTGAGGCCTACTTTACTTGTTACATAACGAATTATGTCATCTGGAGCAGTTTGGGCACTGAACATCTGGTTTATTTCACTAATAAAAGCAGACAAGTGAATAAAATTGGAGTTATTAAGCATCGATTCAATTATAACAGTGTGGGTGGTTATGCTCTATTTTAGGTATCCTCATTTGCATTCAAATTGCAATCGCATTAAAAAAAATTACCTTGAGTCACGAGACGACACGGCAATCAGTCAGCGTAGAAAAAAAAACGAAAATACTAATCCTTTGCTATAAAATATTCTAGTCAAGGACACGAGTCCGGTTATTCGTATAAAATGGAATTTAACATTTGTAGTTGTATTATCTAATTATAAATTAATTGAAACTTGCGATCTTAGAACAGATTCTACCCTAATCCAACAAAACTAATTTATTGCTTGATTATGCTTCGGATTCGCTAAAGGAATTATGATTTTCATACATCAATGGTTCATCAAAAATGTTCAGTTCTGTTTGTATACTTACGATTTACGATTAGTAAAAGTCGAGTAGCAGAGCTTTGCATATGTGATGTAATGATGAAACGTCGTGACCAAGGCTTCAAAATATGAGACTAAATAACAGTTGGTTTCATGTTTGAATGAGTGCATATTACTAATTAGCCATTCTAGACTAATTACTGCAGAAGTAACTGTAGACTTTCTCAATATACGTGGTGGTTCAAAATGCAACCAGACGCGGAACTCGTGAGAAATTATTAAAATGTATAATTTCTAATGGTTTTGTCCGGGATCCAGCGAAGCGAGTCATTAGTATTTCAACCTAAATGGCGGCCAGTTTCCCGAATTTTCAATTCAATAAATCAGGGTCTGTCCTCTGTCTCCTGTGTTAGTTTTATTTCTAAAATTATTGTTCTTCCCCGGTTTGTGGATTCCTCAAAAAAGAATGCATGTACCCTCTCCGAAAAACCTTTAAACTTGGGTACTTGTTTTGTACTCCACCCTGTATGTTACACACTAATATAAATTTAAGTAAGCATATTTTCGTGAATTTTTCTTGTCAGTACGAGAAAAAAACATGCACAAAATAACGGATATCACCGTTCGGCAAACGGCAAAATTATTTATTCTCATTTTGAGTCAGGAACGCACTAGTACTTATGTAAGTTTATGGTTCCCTTAGTGGTTCAAACTTGCGTCATATTGAAATCTGTAAATTATTCATTTCGAATTTGAGAGCACTCGCCATTGAAATGATGCTAACATGATGGGTATTCTTCAGGTGAAGTGATTCATTTGGTTAGTGAAAAGTTTGAGCAAAATTTTAGCTACAGGACAATCAGTAGGGTTTAAGAAAACATTACAACATGGATTTGAGTTCAACTTGTTCAATTTGGCCCTCCAAAAATGTATTCGAATTGTCTGACACACTTCCCAAAGGAGCATCTTTGTTTTGGCTCTTGAGTACGTTGACTGCACCTGAGACGGACGGATTAATCACAAATATTTCTGTGATTCAAACATGGAGATGGTTCTTTGCACTGACTCCATTTGAAGCGGTTTTTCTCGCTATGATCATGCTTCACGTGTGTAATCATTGATCCAAATTTTTTTAGCATTAATGTTGGAACAATTAATTATTTCCTTAAACGAATGTAGATTCTTACACTGCAAGTGTTGGGGATTTTACCGTTGAATGTCAATCAATTAGTTCATGGAATGTCGAGCGGAAGAAAAAAACGAGGAATCGGTGCTACTCAGTGCATACACAATATTAATCATGAAGTATCTGGACAAATTCTAAATGTAAGGAAAATCAGTATTTTTCTAAAGAAAATTTAATACAAATTGGAATTAATCTGGTCTAATTAGATTATTCAAAGAGTGGACAAGTATGGATGCATTTTCCGTACTCTGTGTGAAGCTCAGAAGCAAAGCTATTTGAGGGTAAAATTGCCGGACTCAATACTTCTAACATTGGCCACATTATCATCGTAAGAATTAAGGAATTTAATTCACTCTTGCTGCGAGTCCGATTTGCCATGAAATTCTCAATTCACTTTGTTTGTTTGCAGGTCAAACGGTTGTGCCAAGATGGATGTTCCTTCACCTAGTTCTTCCAAATCACTGGATGATGAGGCTGCGACAAATAAATTATTACTGTTGTATCAAGAGAGTGTGGATTTGGGTGAGATGTCGTCGCATTCAAGAAATACAACTCATTGTGAGGACCGTTACCGGGATTGTCCATTGGGTGTAGATGAAATTCTGAGTTATTTGCACCAGATGAGATTGGATGACATGTTTTGAGAACAAATCCATTGTTTATATTTTTAATATTTGAGACTGGGTGGTGGATTGAAGCTTCTTATAAGTATTTGTGCAATAAAAGTAAATTCAGAGTCTGCCTTAATGTTTACTTTTCAACTAGAGAGTGTTCATACACATTTTGAGACATTTTCGACATGAGCATTATAGAAATCACAAAATATATTACCAGAAAGGAATACTGATTTAAGTTGTCCGAACAAATTCATCAAGTATGTAAAAATTAATTAACTTGCACGATTTATACTTAGATTCTGTGATCTAAGATCAGACCAACCGTCGTGACCGTAATATCAAAGTTTAAAATAAAACACTTCTTTGAAATGTGCTCTACTCTGACGAATTATATTCAATCCGCGAAGCCATTACCAAAAGTCCTCACAACTTTCAACTAACAGTAGGTCAATCGAGTGACTGGATGGAAGAAACTCGAAAACTTTTTTATAACCGGGGAGTACGTTACTCTTTGCCAATAATTTATTTTAGGTGGTTCTAGATTAGGAATTCCGTCCCATAGAATTGCTAATGAACTGATAATTACTATTTAGGAGTATTTTCTAGATGCACGTGCCTAAACCCAAAATAGAACCAAACATCGTCATTCCCGCGGCTACTACCAGCAAGTTCTAAATAACTCAATCATGCTGTCGAAAAATACTTTGTGCATAACTTGGTAAAAGTATTAACTATGTTTAAAAGAAGTCTTCAACATTTATTTGACCCGTCTACCAGTTCAGTTGTTCTGTACCTCCTGCATAATCCGGTTGGCAATAATGCAATATTTGACCATATTTCGGTGGAAGGAACGGTGCATACGTATACAGTGTTGACACCTTTCGAATCCATATTTATTGGACTCCTATTAATGCAAGTAAGGCACACTGGTACTAATGTTATGTAAAATTCACAACGTAAATCAAAAGTGGGGTTAGAAAAAGTTGGTGTTTGTTACTCAGAACCGATGTTTGAGTTCAATAGAGGCAGATATTCTTTCAGATATTTAAATGACAAGTTTGTTTCATGTGGAGGGTTCGATTTCTTCAGACTAACGTCTGTTGATTGTTTTAAAGGTGTTCCATAGGATTTTTATTCGGCGATATTTGACCATGTAGAGAGCCGAATTTTAATTAATATGTTGTACCTGTACGCAAATAGGATCCACGCTTGAATTGCTAAGATTACCTTCAATTCCAAATACACTTCATAGCTTTTAAATCTTTTACTCCATATTACTACATATTTATATTTTGAGTTTAATTTTTTGAATTAATTATAGGCCTGGAGATTTGATTCGAATTTTAGCCTGATTGATATGTACTCTTATACTACACAGATAACCACACTACAATTCTTAGGAATTTTACCAATAAATTTGAATAAACTTATTCATGGAAAGCCGAGTGGACGACGAAAACGCGAAGGCTTTGAAGGCGATACGGACCGCGAAGAATTGGTAGAAAATATTTTAAATGTATAAACTACATTTTTCACATTATCATAATATCTTCAGATGCAAGATGTTTTTAACTTACTGACTTTGTAGGCTCTATTCGCTTTGGACAAGTATGAGTGCGTGCCACGCGTATTGTGTGAAGTACAGAAACATATTTTGTTTGATAAATACGAATGTCCAGAAGGATTAAGAAAAGTCCTTCGAAAATTATCAAAGTTAGCTTCACCCTTATTCATTCGTAAATATGAATTTGCTATCACCATAAATTCAATGTTTCATTTATATTTCAGATTCAGTAGATTAGTCAAAAATTCAACTCGTAAGAATTATACTTTCACATTCTACTACGCTGAAGCTGTTGGGACGGGGAAAATGGCTGCCGCTAAAGCTGGAAGCTCACGAAGATATTCAAATTATACACAAGAATGTGAATCACAATATTCAATATGTCCCCTTAATACCGTCGAAATTCTGACGTACATAAATCAAATGAGACTTGATGATTTGATCAGTTGAACAGACTGAGTTGACAGTCTGGTACAACCGGACGATGGAGAGAAACTTTACAATTTATTAACTAACCAATGACGGATATTCCCGCAGTAAAGCTGATACCGAAACTTAGAGGTTCTCTAAAAATAAAGTTTTAATGACTTGACTTCCTACTTTATTCTCTAAGTTTTGGTAAACTATCTATATTGATCCAAATTAAAACTAATGTGATTTATTCGAGACTTTACATAATATTGCATTTTTAATAGAACAAGTATTCCTAAAACTTGCGATAACGAAAATCCAAATTGAACAAGGTAACTTAATTTCAAGGTACTCGAATTACTTGAAGTTTTTGATATGAGCTTTTATAACTGGTATTCATAAAAAAATTAAATCAGAATTCTGTGCAGAAAATCAAGTGTTTGAGTGCAGTCGAATTACGTGAAGTTTTTGCAATTATAACTGGTAGTCATAAATAAATTAAATCAAAATTCTGTGCAGAAAATCAAGTGTTGTCTATTATTCTTCACCTGGCATGGGATTTCCACGTCCACTTGGCCTGCAACTTCAAATCTGTCAATCATTAATAAATTGACAGACAAGAATTACTAAACAATTAAGTCATAAATTGATCGCTGACCAAATTATTTCATTATATTTTATTCCCGTGCTGAATTTACACATTTTTCAATTTTTACGTCCAAATCCGAAGATGCAATTTGTCATCTCATTTTTACAAATTCTTTCGGCCACTGCTTTACTCTGTACGGCCAAAACTGCTGCCGTTACTATAAATGTCGCAACCGTTTCACAGTTACAGAATGCTCTGAAAGTGGTAAACCCAGGTGATACAATACAACTAGCTGACGTAGAATTTTATGGGTTTTTCCGAGCAGAGCGTAGCGGAACGCAAGAAAATCGCATCACGATCACTGGTACCCGCCAATCAGTGTTGTCCGGCTGGAGCTCAGCATTTAATTTAGAGGCTTCATGGTACATTCTTAGAGGTGAGTTGACAATTTAGAGACTAATTACCAAAGTCTAATTATTGTATAGAATGTATGAGAAAATATCACAACCATTCTAAAGGTCGTACCATTTAGGTCGGCACGCCTTAACCTTCCTCTAACGACCGATACAGACTAAACGTCATTCGAAAATCCATGAAGTGATTAAGTACAAGTTGTACTTAATTGTACGACGATCTCAGAAGATCGAAACACTCACTCCGCGTATCTGTCAATGCATGTTAATGTAACCACTACAATTAGAAAACAAACGAATTAGCTATTTAATTCTTTTTCTCCTCTAATACATATGTTCAAAAAAAATTCAAGTAGAAACGAAATTCACCATCAGGGACCTTATCCGTCCTAACGCTATAAATGTCAACAAATGAACAGGAAACACGGGATAGCAACCAAAAAAGAGCCAACTATTTTTGAACAAACAATAAATACGAATGCCAGTAATATATTGTGCTTATTTAAATGTTTAGATTTTACAATTGCCAAAGCAACCAAAGGAATTCTAATTGACGGAGGAAGTTTCAACATTCTTGAGAATCTTTCAGTCCATGACATAGGAGACGAAGGAATTCACTTCCGATTTTTCAGCAAAAATAACACTGTTCGATACTGCCATATTTATAATTGCGGTATTACCAGACCTGGGTACGGGGAAGGGATTTACATTGGTCAAGACAACGCGAAATGGGTCAGCCCTGACCAACCAGACCAGTGCGATGGGAACAATATACTTTTTAACCACATCGGCCCGGTTTTCAGTGAAAATATTGATATAAAAGAAGGAACCTGTTGTGGGCGAATCGAAGGGAACATGTTCGATGGGACCGGAATGACAAACAAATTATTCGACGATAGCTGGGTTGACGTCAAAGGGAGCGACTATCTATTTATAGATAATATCGGTCACAGTTCCATTAAAGATGGCTACCAAGTCAGGTCTCATATGCCGAATGGAGGCGTTAGTGGTTGCCGAAATATTTTTCGAAATAATCGCTCTCATTTGAATGGAACTGTTGATTCCCCGGCATATGCAATTTTTCTTAATTCTCAAACACAATGTGACAATTCCACCCGAATTTATTCAGATAACACTTTGACTGGTGGTGGGGATGGTTTGACGAATGGGTGGGTTTTGCAGTAAAGATGAAGAATGCTCTGATCTTTTTGGAGAATTTGAATACTATTCAATTTTGGTAATGCCAGACTTAGAGATATACTATTAAGCTATTCTTTCAAAATCGAGTAATAAAAAGAATTGTGATTAACAAACACTCACGAATGTCGGTTATAGGTAGTTTCACATCATTTTTCTCATTAAACCTGTGATTTTTCTGTTCCAAAAATCTAAATGCATTTGGTAGCACTTATGGAGACATTATATATTCTGTAAAAGTTATTTCTATCGGTAAAATAATAGTTTTTTTTTAACTAATGAATAATAAACAGAAATGTCGATTTTCTATATTTAATGCATTGAATCATAACATTGGTCTATACAGTCGTGTCTTTGAAAGCTAAATACTAAATCTCGAGAAATAAAATGACGTCCATAAACTTATCAGCGCGACCATGGCAGATATTTGTGCAGACGAGTCGCTGTTATTTCCGGAAGTTGTTGTTGTTAGCTGAGTTGTGGTTGTTGTTGGGGGTGGTTGATTTGTCGTTGTTGTTGGCGGTGGTTGATTTGTCGTTGTTGTTGGAGGTGGTTGATTTGTCGTTGTAGTCACTGGTGGTTGGTCTTGACAAATCACTCGATTTTTATTAGCCTCCACTGACATTTCGATTATGTTATTTCCCAGGAAGAAATCTGTGGACACAATCATGGTTCTTGAATACCAATCCGGCCGTTGCCACCAGTAAGTGAGAGGAACATTGACCATTTGAGCGAATCCTCGGAGACCTCTCAACGGGTAAATAATTCCATCAGCCACAGTCGGCGTCATCTCAGCCATGGCTGACCAAAATTTGCCTTGACAGCCATAAGTAGGAAGAGCGACTTTGTCAAAATATTCTTCCAGTGGATTGACTTGATTAACATTACCCCATGCCTGAAATTAAATCTCAGTGTTAGATATTCTTAGGAGATTGCGAAGGCCGCGCCACGTACAATAGGTTGGCAGCTTAGAAAGTTTCTCTTATTGCTTACTTACATGAATCAAATAAGGCCAAAGAAAATCGTGACTGCTGGAAACCTCATCTTTCTGATAAGTTAAAATCACTGTCCTGTCCAGATTCCAGAGCTGATTTGGTGTCACATTCGTATATTCTGACCCAATCATACTTTTGTGAACTAAATGTGTTCCTATCTGTTCCTGGACAAATACCAGAAGCTCGTCGTGTCTAGCCATTTCATCCATTCCGACAGGAAATCCGTGGAAGTCCATAAAAATTACTTCTTTTGTTTCTTCGACAAATCGTTTGACAGCAACAAACAGTGTGAGCAATGGGGCAAACCGTGCATCTCCATGATTTATCCAAAACTTTTCATCTGTGTTAGGATAATGCGCAACTCTAATATCGACGTAACGAATTCCATGAAGAAATTGTCTGTACAATTGTTCCTCTTGAGTCGCACTGTATCGAACAAATATATTCTCAGACAATTGTCCATCATATTCCCGAATGGCCCCAGCGTCATGGGTTCCTGGAATCATTAGGGAATGAAGTGAAACATCTCCAATCGTTTCTTTGAGCTCAGTCATCCATCTCGGATATTTGCGGAAACAATTGGATTTTACAACAGAGTTTTCAGAATTAATGTATGCAATCCAGAATCCTAAGCAGTTATTCCCCTCAGAGACAGAAGTCATGGGAGGGCGTCCGAAACGAATGTCCGTCTTAAAATAGCTTCCCGTATTTGCGGAAGCCGAAGCTAATTTAAGGGCTGCGTGGTCCTTGGAAGGCTCTTCTGCCGGTGAGTAATCGAAAAGTCCGACCCAGTCACCATTTTGAATGTTCTCAAAATTTGCCCAATTTAGTTCAAACATGGTGTCCAAGTATTTGTCCGCCAAAACACCGGCAACAGAAGATAAGGTCAGGAATACTTGGGGTCCATCGAATAATCCTTGAAACAGAAATGTCATTTGTTATTTTATTTTAAATAACCGGTTTTGTTATAGCTTCAAAGTACAGGCTAGGCATCTCTGCCGCTAGTAACGGCAGGTGCGAAGTTGCATCAGAGGTTTTTCCAACTATTTAGTGTCCTATTAAAATCTTAACAAAAAAAATTATTTTGAATTTTATCATCTATAATGCATCCAATGCATTATAGCCATGAATTATAACCAATGATTTCTAAACTTTCAAAAGAACTTTTTTCAAAAATTTCAAAGATATGAGAAAAGAAGTAAACGAAAATATTTTCAGAGGATGCCAATTCATTAAGAAAAATGGGTGTCGGGTCAAGGTCCTCGTATACAGGTATTGTACTGTATATCCCTTGTTAGACGAATGTTGTGAATATTAAATGTTCTAAAATTTTACCTGCGTCCCGTGTGTTCAAATTTTTGCCCGACTTTCTTCCCGGACTGTTTGCCGGCAGAGAAAAGGAACTGGACAAAGACGATGCAATGACCAGAAAATAGATTACTTTCATTATCACAATTATTATACAGCCCACACTCGTGTAATTTACCAATGCGAAACACAATGATGTCTGGCATGTACTAATTTTAACAAATGCTGTGAAATACAATAGGAATTTGTTCGCGTAATCATGTCTTCAACATTCGAATCAACACTTCAACAGTCCATATCATTTTGTAATTTTAATTACGTGCATACGCCCCGGAGATAACAATCTTTACAAGTGGTTGTATTGTCAGTCTACATGTCAAAAACTCAATACAATATACTCATGTCTGTGTTTGAAGTGGATATCAAATTCTGAATTAAACGATGTTAAACCGACTGATAAAGCAATGTTGGATATTATGATCGTGTTGTACAAGCTTCTCTAGACGCCTTGAATTAATAAAAACTAATCAAATTCGGACATTCTTGGAATTAACAACTAATACTTAGTTGTTGTCAAATATCGGATAACTTTGTAATTTAATTAATAATTATCATTTTTTATTCTAATGAATGAAAGTGAATGTGGAGTGAAAGAAACTGAGATCAGCCTGTATGACACGTGATTTGTGAACAATCGACAGCTCAGTTCTTCTAAATATTTTACACA
>JAQFYE010006097.1:0-11173 GCA_034694305.1 Protaphorura glebata
TCGGAATGACCATCATTCCCAAGGCAGAGATCCCTGTCAAAAGCCATGACGTCAGTCCCACTGTTTTTTTTGGATTCAGTTTCCTAATAGAGAAGCTTATGTACCGACATGAATCCGCATGAAATGTCGTTTGGAAACTTCTCGAATCCTGAAATCCACTTTAACATCGAATTTCGTCGGCGTTTTGGAAATTTTTGAAAATTACTATTTTTTTCATGAAGAGTAACTTAAGGGCTGTGTATGTTCAAAATTTCATGTTTCTAGCTCGCACGGTTAAGAAAGGAGAACCATTGGAAACTGTGTAAATAAAAAAGAAGACACCCTCTGTATATACTTGGCCAACAAACACTATCCCTAATTTGAATGGAAACTGTGTACAGTTATCAGAAAGTGAAACCATACATGTGATATAATTTAAGCATTCTACTAATTCTCACGCTGTGTTTCGGTTAACCTACGCACAGCAAACACGTCTAGTCTGCAAGTCTAGATTCACAGACAAATTCAATAGAAGGAAATGAAATAAAATGAATGAGGAGTGTTGAGAGGCGGAAGGACAGATTTACAGCGCATTTACATGATTAAAATTACTCTCTGCTCTCGGAAACTAGATTTCTGCTCCTCTGACTGTGCTTTGCTACCGATTCAAGTCCAAGTCGAATTCACTCTGCTCCAGTGGTTGGTTCCCTATACATACAAGGTAGACAGACATTTTACTATAAACTTCAATTCTGTTACGCTACATTGTAACGAAGTCGAACTCTGTATTACATTAGGTAAGTGGAAATGTACTTTGCATTTGCCGAAACTGTTTCATTTTCTGAATAACATAGTCGCCCTTGCCCTTCCTTGCGGAACAGGTACAGTGTGGTGCAGAATGTTTCAGCTTAACCTGGAATCTCTGAGAGATGTCAAGCAGACATAGACTTCATCACTAAATTTTTAAATTTGTCTTTGTTTTTAAACGTTTTCCCGTTTACTCAATTCCTCAAGTCCGCAAGTTTTGTATGTTTATGAATGTATATGTATGCATGCAACACTACGTTAAATGAGAAAAATTGCAAAGTTCATATTAATGAGAAATAAAACGTACTCAACAGGGGACTAAACTGTCAAGACTGGCCGGTAAGGGGACAGTTCGTGGTGAGTACTCCTATTTGACTCACAACACTAGATGTTATCTGCTGTGTATTGTCTTGTACATCGAACTAACCTACGCGTAATTGAATTGAAGAACTGTTCAGGTCATATCATGCAATTTTGCGGCCAAGGAAGGTGTTTTTGACCTGACCTAACCAAACCTTAAATAATTAAAATTCGAGAAAAAAACAAAGAGTCCACTCCCATTGCTGGAGCGTCTCGTCGTTCTTCTCAAGTACTGCAAGAAGGTCCCTCCCTTACCAGCTAGCAACTCTTAAGAGCGATGTCTGTATAATAAAAATATTTAATCGTCAATGACTATCAAAAATTTAAAGCGCGCTGACTGATGATGAAGCTAAAATATCAATTCCTTAAAAAATTTCTCCACCAAAGGAAAATGAAGTCGTCAATGCAAAGAGTTTACGATTGGGTTATGTTAGTATTATCTCGGAGGTTTGGTTTGATTTAATTGGTTTGCTTTGTTTATTAACATGATATTCCAAAGCATTCAAACAAGTCATACAAGTATGCGATTTGATGTTTGATGTTGTGTCAATTTGTGATTAACCGACGAGCTTGTAAAACCATCGCAGTTGCAGCACCCTGTACCATTGTTATTCAGCCAGTTCCATAAACACTTTTATGCACATTCGTTTTTTTCATTTCCAGTACTAGAAACGCAGTGGTAACGACGTTGATTTACTGTAACCTTTCCCATTATTGCTTTCTCCCATTTTCTTAAACATATTTACCATTCAAGTTGGAGTCTGGGAGAATGATCATGATGAATTCATTGGAAGTAACAGAAAGAATACGTACATATTCTGAGTTAAAATAACTGGAAAAACAATTCCGTGTTGAAACTTTGAAGCGGAGGGTGCATTACGTGACAGTGTCACTGTAGTGTATTAAACAGTATGGCCCACTTGTAAAGATCTCCGACGTTCCTCAACCAAAAAACACGACGCAACGTTTCCTCTCTAGAAAAGTAAATATTGTTATTCGCGTGTGTTTTGTATTGCACATTGCTTACATATGTATATATTGTTGATGGAATTTCGCAATGTCGTCCGTCCGTCTACTTGACGCACATAAAGTTCTACACCGTCGTCCAGGATCTTGAATACGTGAAAGTGAAGTGAGTGAATCTCTTGAGGTTACTTTCCCATGAATTACATTGAAAGGCATAACATTGCATTACATTTTTGCGTATAGTAAGACCGCCAAAGCCGCGTAATGCATGCATGTATTCGTACTTATCTACATATGTAAAATTGTCGTGATCTCGTTTACTCACTTCCTGTTCATTCGTTTTCTCAACATTGCATTTTCCTGCTTGGAATTCGTACGTCTATAAAAATTCTTGACAGTTTCACATAGCCAAATGTTAATTCCAAATATAATTTAAAAAAATAAAAAAATATTGTAATATTAGCATAACATCAAGTGAATTAGAACTTCATAACCTCTGACAGAACCAGGTCTTATAATACATACTTTGGGCTCCGAAGTCAATGACGTCATGACTCTTTCCATTAGTTGAAATGATGAAAGACAGCAACGATTAAACATTCCTTGCACATGCGACCAGAAAGATATTTCTAGAAATATTTCTCTAGACTCTACTCAGACAATTCTTATCGGTAATATAATATCTTGTCTCTCCTGTTACAGTTCCTCCCATATACGCTGTTCACCGCAAATAATTGTTTTATTTGCTAATATTGTCGAATTTTGTTAGAAGACTATAACCAAGTAGGGAGATTTATTTTAATCTTCATCGCATTTTTTTCACTTCGGATTCAAAACAACGCAACGGACGCAAATGTAAAATTTAGCTGGAGGTGGTAGTGGACTTGGAATTGTGAGCTGAATCCGAAATGCTAAGCTATACTCAAAATGAGGATCTGGGTTGTCCAAGAATGAGTGTTGTAGAGTTTCCTTGACAGAGCGCTCATAATGCAAAAATGTATGAAATCAAGTCTGCTGTGAAGGGTGGTTGAATACATACATAAGAGTGAAACCGCACATCTGTTACTACTCCCGCTCGTGGCTTTTTTCCCTGGTTCTAGTTCAGTGGTAGTAGTACTGCGGAAGTGTGACGTCGGAATTAACAAAAACGACGGCCTACTAGTTTGAAAGAAAATGAAAAACTTTCCACTCACTACATTTTCCACTGTACATATATTATATTGAAAACTTAAAGGAAAGCTTAGCTTGCTTTACTTCTTTGGGAAAGAAGAGAAAGTACTGAAGTAAGTGGGAGTAAGAACTTAGTCCAAACTTTAATATCAACAAGGTCAGGCTTCTGGTTCCCGCGCTAGGGTTCATGAGTACTTAATGCAATTCTTTTTAAAGAAAATAACAGAAGACTTAGAAATACTATTTTTAGAATTGTATTGTACAATTTTTGCCGCAGTTGGTAACATTGTTTTGAATTTTCCGAGGTGTGGTTTGATAATTCAGTTATGCAGTAGAACACCCGATCTGCGTGTTCTAAAATTGCACTGAACAAATCTTAGGACAAATCCTGTATCGGTTGGGGTTGGGGTAGAGCTTCTCCCTACATCCCCGCATTGTATTCGCGTTGAACTTGCGGGCGTGATTCACAGATTCGTTCGATAGTTAAACTGTCCGGGCTGAAGTGTCATTTTTCAAGGTTCTGGTCAGTGAAATCCACAAATTCACAGTTCAGGTGACACAAACAGATCTTGTGCGTGTCAAAATCAAATTGTTATAAAAAAAGGGTACAGATAGTAAGGCCGCATTTTAAGTCGGGTTAGTACTTTAAATTGGAGCGACTTCCTCTTTTCAAGGTCTTGTTATAGTTTGACCTTGTTTTTTTATTTATTCTTAACCACACCCAATGGTACGTCGTGTATCATTGAAGTCAGTTACATGGACAGAGAACAAATATCCTTTCCGAGAAAATTCCTGTCTAGTTTTAACATTCCTCAACTGTCAAACTTGTCCTACTTTTGATAAATTGTCTTGCTCGAAGATTAAAATGTATTGATTTTGTTAGGGGTGAAACATTGGAATCAAGAGTTTTCCAGGAGTCGTACTTTTAAAATTTCCACAGTATGCTCAATGCCCACACAAGATCCAAATGAAATCCGTGTCAGCAGTCAACCCCCTTACATTCAAGTACTGTTTCGTATTTTCAATGCACGAATTGCACACTGCAGCAGAGCGCAATCGATGCGTTGCAATGCGAACGAGAACTACTAGGGATTAGAAAGCTTTTATTTTGATAAAGCACATACACAAACCCATCGATTTCATTCTGAAAAGGAGAGAATGGAATGCTTTTCTAGATTTCCATGAATGTCTGTCGACTGACTCAGCTGTTCAACTGCAGCTACCAACAGTGGCGGTTCTACGGGTATTTACTGTGAAAGCGTTAGATTCCAAAATTAGAAAACTTCTTGAAGTCATTTTTATAGATCATAGCTTGAATTTATAGAATAAAATTTCAAACGTTTCGTTTCGCTAAGAACGAAACACCAAATTTTATGCATGACGAGAAATCAAATTATTGTGTTTATGTAAGCCGTTAATGGCCGAATATACACTGGGGCACCAGGTAGGTTCAGGGGTGAAAGGCTTTGACAACTTTCCCCATTAAATTGAAGGAAGGAGAAAGCTAAAGAAACCCGGATTCTATTTTAGCGCCGGGCTCTAAAGACACCATGGCAATATTCGGTCATCTACAAAAAATTTGAAATTATATTTTCATATACAAAATTCGTCCTATGAGGCCCCCGACCGCGTTGGCCTAGTCCTAAAACTGCGACTGGCCCCTACGACTACCGCAGCAACATCCCCTTCTTGTCTCTTGTGGCGTGAATAAGGAATTTTCAAGTTTCTAGGGAAAAGCGACGACGAGGACATTCTGACTTTCATCATTGGACACCCGCACCCGCCACACATTGCTAAAGGAAAACTACTAGAGCTAGGAGAAACATGAAGAAGAAATTTCCTCTTCCTTTTATTACTCGTTCTGATTTTGATGAAACACACAGATGCTACCATCACTATCCTCAAAAACTCCCCATTCATTTCATCCATTCTCTCTCTCAAAAAACGACCATCCATTTCCAAACGCCCTTTCCAAATATTGCCACACTTAAATATTAAGAATATGGATGTCCTCTAGATTCCAACCAAGGAATCATAATTTCATCAAATATACATGTAGTAGTGGTCACAGTTGAGCCTAATTCACAATTGTGCTAAACTACCCCAGTGTGGCCAAACAGAAATCTGTGAGTAGTAAAACTAAATCACATCACATTATATTTAAAGTGTACAGGCGTGTACAATAGAACAAAAGAAATTGAAATAATATTTCTGCAATTTCTGTGTGAACAGTCCACTTGAATCACACGGCCAACATACATTTTCTTGAAGCAATCGGACTATGTAGTTGAACTTTTACAATCTATTGTTGTCTTTCATATACATTAAATCTAGCGGATAGGCTGAACTCTACTGACGGATTACACGCATTTACTCGTTATTTACTAACTCATCATCGAAAATGGATATGTTTTAAGAATTTAAGAACTTGATTTAATAACATGCCGATATACTCAAATTTTATACTGAAAAGTGATCGTAATTGGGATCAACGCGACTTGTTATGTTATACATCGTCGTATTGTAACCTTGTAATATCGATCATCGTCAACTGAACAAACTATCGAATTGAATTCAGCTGAAAGTTGAGTTTGTATTGATCTTTCGAAATGATCTCCCATTCCTCTCCTAACTACGCTAGCTTCAGATAATCAAAATTATACCTACAGATTACCCAGTCTCCGCAAATATTGTTTATTTGTCATCAGACATCAGAGTTGAGACAATATTCTGCAAACTTATTACGGCTAAAAATTTGACCATTCATCCCACAAGCCGGCCATACATTTTTTAAAGCGATTCAATTATTTCAAAACTGACTTACAGTCGACGCTGACTTTTATTCTCTTGCTCACAGCCGGAGGTACTCCATTGGAAGCGATGCACCTGTACATAAAACAATATAGGCACTCTGTGAATTGTTTGCTATTCCGGAATTACTCATTTCCAGAAATCTGCGCTCCCGATTTGGCAGTCATGACCGTAATATTAGCTTTAAATGCACATATTCGTTACATCCTTCGTCCCAAGATTTCTTTTTTGGCATTTTCTTTTACTTTGGATTTGTTTATTTTATTAACTAGCCTTCGTTTCAACCCCGTTACTTATTCACTCTGACCTGCCTGAAATATTAATCGTCACACGTAAATGGATTTCTCCGAATTGGAATTTGGATATTTTAAACACTAATCTTGGAAATGAAAGCAACGTTGAAAACAACTTCCAGTCAGAGCAGGAGACAAGCGTCTAAATACTACTTGTCGTCAAAGTAAAAGCTTAAATAATATATGCTAAGAGCAAGCGCTAAATTTAGAAACTACCAAATTAATTAGTTTAGTCGATGACTAACAAAAGATTCACTTCTCGTGTATAACACGCAGAACGGAATTCTTGTAGTTCGTAGTTGAGTTTATACGGTTTATATAAGAAGAGTGGTTCCCCTGTTAGTCAGTCTACTATTCCTAAGAAGCGCTGAAAAACAAGTCTTACATATATGCCCCCATGTCCAGTCGGCTGATCCGGCTTAAGTCCAGGGTCTCTCCCTCAAACTCTCGAACTGTAAGGAAAGCAAGAAGATTAATTATTTTTAAAGATTTATGGCAGTCAATGTACGGAACACGGAATTCAGTCTTGTTTTTGCTCGGTTGATGATTTCGTTCATTATTGAAACTGTCACTTACTTAGAAGAGTCTTGTTAATTTTCATATCTTTCTGATCTTCTCTCTGCCACTTGACGGTTGGCTCAGGGGACCCCGTCGCATGACAACTGAGTGACACATTCGAGTTCTCACGCACGATAATGTCAGAGCTGCTCATTGAATCGTCAATATTTGGTGGAACTGAAACATTTCAAGTAAAATCATTGTACAATTTCAGATACGCCAAGTCTTCCCACAATGTTGTATGAGAGATTCTGATATTATTGTGGACGATATTTAAATTCATTTGACAAAAATGTGTAATTAAAGATACATTCTCGAGAGTCAATCTGGTCTGAACTTGATTTAATAGTTGAATTTGCAACATTTTTAAACTATTTGAAATGTAGTATAGAAAGTATATAGTAAACAACTTTACTATTACTCTTGTTGATTCTTGGGGCAAACAACTTTCTAGCCATGAATCGGTTTGTTCAGCCGTAGCATAGTGGTATATGTATTTCTTACCACAATATTAGGGATACCTTCCCAAAACCAAATGTAAAGCAACCTAATATTTACGAACTAAGCATGCGGCGACAACCAGTCTTTCTGAAAGTCTCTTATTAGTGCCGGAAACTGATATATACTATTTTGTAGTGATTTAGTGCTAGCTCAAAGTTTATGGGACGATAAACCTTTTCAAACTAATACATATTTTAACTTTTAAATTATACTTTAAATTCTCCGGTGGTGGATTTCAAGCCAATTTTACCGGTCTGAACGGTTTGACTGGAAGGCTAAACATAGCTTTCACTTTCTTCTTCATCGTCTCAAAAATTTCTGCAACAGTTGGCACCGTATTGAATTATTTATTTGGGAGTGGGTTTGAGTTTGCGGGGCGAGTGGATTTTTTCTCAATTCGATAAACTTTCCAACCCAACTTTCCCCCTCTCTATTTAACTTCTCTCTGAGCTTCACTGAACCTTGGATTGTTTCCATTAAACTCCGAGTATACTTATCTTTCAGGTTCAATTAGAATCAACCAACTTCTTTTGAGCATGGAACTAGCCCAAAAATCTTATGTCGCAGTTCGCATGTATTTTCAGGTCACGGAGTTTGTAAAGGTATTTGCCATCTTACTCCAGCTTGGTGTGTTAGTGCCTCGAATATACATTTTTGTTCTAATTTGGAGCACATAAACCGTCAGCTCCCCACACCTTTGCGGTCGAATACGGGGACTTCCCAGCAAACAATTCTTGTGGACCTCTCATCGTCAAAACTGCATAAACGGTGTGCGGCAGTTATTTCTTGAATTAGAAATGAAGTTGACCAGAAGAAACCAGATGTTTACTTTCCAGATTTTAGTTTATGGGCACTCCTCTATTCGGAGAGGTATGTTGTAAAAGTTTCTTCGGAAGATGTTCCAATCCCTTAAAGATGTTTAGACAGAAATGGCAAAAATACGCTCGGGCTTCAACATAATCACCCTGCAGAGTACTTTGTCGACTTAGATTTTAAACTTTATTAACGTACCGTTACACTGTCCATAACACAGAGAGCACGGATTTGACTTCCTATACTATTCTACTACGTAAGACACGCTGTACGAAGCAAAAGTTTTAATTAGATTATAAAGAGAGCACATATGGATACACAGAAAACTACAGTTTGCATGTAATAATTATGTAAACTGCGTAACCGATTTAGAAATTATTGCTTGCAGATGATAGAAACCTTCGGTAACTATTAATGTAGCTGTAGCGGCAATTACTTACTTAACTCAAGATGGGATGTCATTGTGTGTGAACAGATCAAAGAAAACCGACGAATAAGATGAAAACCAAAGATTCTCATTAAAAGCTTGTTCATGGAAGACTTTGATTTTATTGCTTACAGATTTTACGAAAACTTGTATTAGGAAGTGGATCCAGTTATTTAGAGCGGTCCGTTGTCTGTATGTTAACATTTTCTTGTGCTCTAGGTTGCTTACAGCATCTCCCACAAATTTTGAAGGAAAAATATGTTCTATGTATATGGATAAAGGAATCTGTAGTTCTTGGTTATCCCTCGGCCTTGATCCCAGAAATCAAATTCGCTGTATGCCTTATTTTGAAGTTATCTGAATGGTTGTCAATTTGGCCAAATAGCCCCTGGAAAACACTGGTTGGTCGGCCAGGTAAGGTTAAAATTTTAAAATTCTATGAGAAAAGATGACGGATGTGGCGCGGGGCGCGTATATGACTTCATTCTGCTAGCCAGTAATGATATTTTTAATACTGAGCAATAATAACTTCATTCTAGACCAAATAAGCGTACCGCAACTACAACCAGACAAAGCGAGAAATATTTTTGAACTCATAGAGGGAACAATTTCGTAAGATCGTATTTTCGCAAGCTATTCTGTGTGAAATGGCCTAAGTAGCTCCCTTGTGAGTTGCGGTAAGTCCGAGTTCGGTTGCAAGTGCAAATGTCCGGGTGGCTGGTCCGTGAAACTCGGAAATCTAATCTCCATTTTATAAGTTCTGTCCTCTGAGAAGTCTTTGGTTGCCGTGTGGCAGTTACGTGAGGGTATGATCTGGAGATGGATAACTTGTGTCTCGCATATGTCTTTATGGAAAAAGTAACCCATGAATTATGTACGCGTAGACTTATAAGGAGATAAGGAGCACTACGTCGTCGTCGTCAGTGGCGGGTTAGCGGGTTTCCTCGCTTGATCTGTCTTTTTTATTTTTTTTTCTTAGGATTTTCTACACCAGTTGTTTCTATCCGATTTCTTAGTCTTTCTTCGGCTTGGCCTGAGTGACTGTCTGCCTGGTCTGCTTCCTTTGCCTGCCTCACCACACTCAAGCATATGTAACTCGTCTTCTGTGTGTATGCTGAAGTCTATTCGTATATTCGGTCGAAATACAGCATCTTATAATCTGTAGGTTGGCATTTTAGATAATTCAGTCAATTTGACTGCCACATGTAATTACTCATCAAAAAACATAAACTGACTGACTGAAGGAATCACTTAAGATTTATATTTTCTTACAAACCTTACATATTGTAATTGGTAAAGTGCAATAGTGGTTGTAAATTGGAATCTCAAACCGATCGTACATTTTACGAGTTCAGAGATAGGCAAGCGTGCCTCCCTCTGGTACCGAACCTGCTAGATTGTTCATCGTGTCCTTCATTGATAGCAGATGATAGATAATAAAAATTGGTAAACATGTTATGAATTCTTGTCACTTGAATAAACTCTCTCTATCATAAAGTTTGTCGGATTAGATATACTGAAATGCTCTTTAGCGGAGGGTTAATGAATAGTATCCAAAATTTTCCAATAAAGAAATTTTTGCATTCTTGAGCAGTGTAGTGCGAATGTACGTAATACTGAACGTCTGTCCTTCCTTGAATTTTTAATCATTTTCTGAAAGACAATCATTGAACGTAGTAATGAACATCCTGGCAGGCACGATAGTTAGGAACTAACTAGCCAATAAGAATTGCGATCTAAGAACTCGTATAGGTAAGTCCGCCAGGGCCAGGCCAAGACCATACGTACGGCCTGAATATATAACTTGGCTCCAACATGTACGCTGAAGGGTAGACAAATCCAAGGAAAATCATATCGTAGACTACTGCTCAGTTGTTCCCTGTTTCTTTCTCGGTTCACTTTCTCATGCCTACCTTGCCTTTCACCACTTTGGTTTATTGTTGAAGGGAATGCGTTCAGTGAAGTGAATTCAGTGAGTATATCAATCGTTCCTTCACACATAAACTACATTACGTCCTTTTATGAAATACTACCCGAGAGAGAACACTATATATTGCAGTAGTTTAGTGCACTTTCCCCAGAATACATGCCCACACGTATCATGTACATATACGATACAGTTGTTATTTGCTATTGCTCCGCTTCTGCACTTTAATGCACTTACATATATCATATCAGAGAAAGATTGACTATTTTTCTACACAAAGGGCAAACCTGTTGCTCTCCTGTTGACTTTCTCTAAGTTGGTGTGAAATGCAAGTGTATCCGTAGCTTGCCCGAACGCCTTCAACCTTTAGCCTTCAACAAATTAAATGAGCCAACCTTATGTTGTGTAACGCAATGCAAGATTTGAATTCTCAAAAAAAAAGCATTTGGTCACAGTGCATGGACTCGAATAACTAAATATTCCATTGTAGAGATCTTGAATGGATTGTTCGGATGCCATTATTTTTCGGAGAAACACAAATTTATTCTCTAGCTTTCGAAA
>JAQFYE010006098.1:0-11172 GCA_034694305.1 Protaphorura glebata
TTAATTAACTTTAATCTGCACTGGAATAAATAAAAATAAATATTGGCATTCAACATCAAACAAAAAATGAAATAATTCATTTTTTATAACCCACGAGAGATCGTGGTGACCCTTTAACAGGGAAGAGCATCGTGGTGACCCACCAAAATAACAAAAAACTTTTTTGTCAACATGCGTATGAACTAACCTAGAGAGAAGGGTTGTCAAGGAATCTTGATTTATAGTTTTGATGAGTCAAATGTGGACGATAGACATGGACAAGGAGAAGTTCCGTTAACAGAAGTGATGGACAAACTTGTGACCATAGAATAGCAATTCAGATTTCAGATGTTCAAGCAAAATATGAGTCTCTTAATAAATACATTCGGTGGCGAACTATGAAAATGTGACAAATATGAAATATGTCACAAATTCAGCGTCACAGAAAACTGTCGATTATGCAAGTGCAAGTCTGACGGAATTTCTTGGCTGGTGCATCTTTACGCATCAATCGCTGCATCCCACAGAACTCGTTTTATCAGTCAATTTAAACCTCACTTTCAGTTATTTTTACTCACCTATCATCCTTCCACTTGTCTATGTCTCAATTCCGAGTTTCTGATTAGGACATCTTCTTGAAAAGACTTAGAATAAAAACCAGTAATACGCAAACTGTGCGCAGAGTCAGTATTGAACTCCAGCTGATTTTGGAAGGAACAGTTAGACTCTGAATCCTGACATCCGGTACTTTTACTTTACTGAGAGCACTATCAAGTTACCTTTAATTTACTGCGATGGTTGAGAATGTTCTTTAAGGACTACGAAATCCGGATTTAACTTGCCAATATGAGACGACAAAATAAAATATAACGGAAGTTCGTTAAATACAAGCAATTTAATTTGGAAAGACGACGCTCCGGACAGGACATTTGATTCTACCCCAAGGATATGTTAAACAGGTATTCTAATATATCTGTAGGATAACTAGGTTAAGAATGAAGACGTCACCAATTAATGGAGGATAAGAAAATTCCGGCCTTTCCATTTGACACTTTGTATGCCCTCTGTCATTCTGTTTGTTTTAGGGCAATTCTAATCCCCTCTCTCTTTTTGCAACTGCACTACTTATTCTCTGGCTCCACTGGGTTGACCTATACATAGATGAGGTCAGGAAAGAATACGTGCTAGACAGTCTCTGAATCTTTTAAGGGGTCATGACTATGTAGAGTATTTTAATTTTTCACTTTGTAGTGCTCTGGGACACATTTCCTAGAAAGCTGCGGAGAATGTTTTGCAGCTAATAGGACTCTAGAAAAAAAAGCATGAGCGAGCACAGCTCTTCTCTTGCTCTTTCATCCCCAGGGAAACGGAAGAATTATGCATTTTTGACGCTTTTTTAGAAGCATCCTTATGTTAACTCAGGAAGGAGTTAGTTTCAGTCAACATAAATTAAAACCTTTGGAAAGGGTCCTCAGGGAACTAAGAAAAAGCAACCTCTTAGAAATGCCGTGTCTTACTTACATCACAACCTACACAAACCTATTTTCAGGAGCACTGAAGCAGATTTTCTAGTGCTTCCGTAGCCCTAGAGCAGTCCAAGTTAATGCTTGAAGTTAGGTTTAGTATGAGATGAGTCTAACACATCTACTAATACTATACAAATCCTTAGGTAGCCAGAGCAGGTATAGATAAGAGAAGATACAGAAAGCTAGCTTAAAGTTCACCTCGATTTAAATGTGTTCGTTCGTCTTGCTTTCAGAAGAAAGAAAAAAAGTTGGAGCGACGTTTCATAAATAATGCTCGAGTAATCCGGAATCTTTTATTTATAAATACAAGGAGAGTGGGCACGAACGAATGGGTCTTTAAATAACATATTTTTTGTCTTCCCGTGGATTAAAGCTTTCTTCCGTCATGAATATTCATTTCACCCAAGTTTTCCCCATTCTCCGCTCATCCATTGTTCAACTTGATAAATGAGGATACATCTCATCTTTTAAAAAGTTCACCTACATATTCTTCATTTTTGATTTAACATATCGCGTAATTAATACAATTTTACCACGTGCGTTGTTTAAGAGTGTTAAGCAATCCTTCCCGCTTCGCAAGCAAGGGTTCGATTTGACCTAAGGACTTGGTGTGTGGGCTATTTTTAAGAGACATTTTTACATTGAAAATTATTTCTTCTGCCAGGGGTGCCTTTCAGATTCCAGCTGGACGACTGACGTGCGTTGACTGTTTGCCCGTGGACTAACGGCGAATGTCAATTAATGAGTTATTTCTTCGATGGTGATGATTGTGGAAATGTAGACTGGAATGGTAGCGCAATAAACACAGAAATAAATCAAAAATCAATCAAGTCTGTGCTCATTTTTTGATTTTCACTCTATATGTGCAATTTTCTGACTATGGAAAACTCCGAACAGCAGCAGACGATAAAGCACTTGACTTGATAGTTATTTCAACAATACCAATAGTCTAGAGTTACGTACGACATTTCTCCGTCTGCTGAATTTCGGAATGTTGGTTTGGAATCTCTGGATTGTTGATATTTTATGTCAGTTATTCTGTCTCATCAAAATGCATTGAATCATCATTCTTGGGAATCATTTCATTCTCATTGTCTAGTAATTCGTCTACATAAATAATAAATTATGCAAGGTACACACTCGACTGAAGGTTTGTTCAACTAATTTTATAATTCTCGTAGATATGCGAGCATTAGTACGTGTGCTAACGTGTTTAGTATCAGACAATCTACAGGTTCTAGATAAAGTTCTCAGTCAGATGACAACTTTTTGAACTGGCACGGTACGTTGGATAACATTTTTCCGCGTGCAGTAAGTACGTTGGCACGACAAACTCACTAGTGAAAGCGATTTGTGGGCCCATCGAGAATAATGCAGCCCATATGATATCTTTATGGCGTAATTAATGCAAATACCAACACTTTATAAAGCTAGAAGTAGCCATTGCGTGTCAACAAGTACTGCCGGTTCTTTCTGATTTTCACTTCTTAGGGCAGGCAAGAAGATTACAGTTCTAGGGAGGGACTCAATGTTAAGTAAATTGGATTAGAGCTTGCGAAGAAAGTACGAACCGATCAGTGCTTAAGCTTAATTTCTCTCTCAGTTCCTTTGATTCGGTGAAAGTTCGGACCGGAACTTTCACCATTGCATAAATAAATGTTTTCATGAAAATCTGGCTCACGCAATATCCGACCCGTTCGAATATCTCAATTTCTGTAGAATAACAACTTCCAGTTTACGCTTTGTTATTGAAACGAAACGTGATTTTCATTACATATGCGTTTTCCGTCCAGAAATCTTGTGGTCCCCAACACATATCAACCTGTCGTAAATAAAGGAAATGATAAAATCTAAGATACGAAGAGAACTGTAACCAGACGGGATTTGGCCTACAATGTGTGCCTCGACTGGTTGGGAAAACCCGCCTTCCGTCCAACCTGTCACGGGCATCATAACGTCATTAAGTATTCAGGGAGTGGTTTCACAAGGGAAGAAATATGTCTGGGCACACGAACCCCATGCCAAATTCAAAAAGTAAAACAATAAATAAAAAACCTCAAACCAATATTGGACAGGGAAATGATTTTTTCACCTGTCACGAATGATTTAATGCACAGATCGCAAAAGTCTTGCTTCGTTGAAACAACGTTGGATTGCCTAGTTACTCCGATACAGAAGACTCGCGAATACTAAAGGCACATAAAATACGTACTCTGAGAACGTAATATAAGTAAACAGGATTCGCTTCTGGTTCGAACTTTTCTCTTATCTTTGAGCACACAATTGTGAATACGTAGAAAATGAAACCAACTGGATGCTATAGGAGCACCAGGAATACACACGTTCGTTTTGCTTCTCCGATCCTCGGAATTTCGGAGTCCGCCAATTCACTTCACAATCCAGTAGATTGGAATTCAGTGGAGTGCGTAGTTGCGTGTAAGTACTTAAGAATAGAGTCACTCACAGAATCAGCGCTGTAAATTTTTTACCTTCACTTTCTACAAAACAAAAGATTAATTTTTATTACACCTGCCAACTTCATTGTTTATCGAAAACGTTAGACCTCCGCAATGACACTACGATTTGTCGTGTCAAACTACTCGTGATTCACTGAGATTGGTTAGAGTAATTCAATTGTTTATGTCATTCTCATCATCTCACATCGAATCAAAATTACTAGATTTTTTTTAGCAAAGTTTTTCTTAATTACATTTTTATTACGTACTTTACCAGTTTGGTGGAGGTGACCCCTGACTTGACATGGTTAATAGTTTAAGATAGTCACAAAGGCACACGTTTTGTCTCTGTGAGGTGTTCCGGAGTTGCGATTTTGTCATAAGGAATGACTGCAATTTGGATTAAGTAATAAAATTATCGTCGAAAAATATATTTGATTTTATTAGATTTAGCCGACTTTTTTCCAGAATTTATCGAGCCATAATCTAACAATGAATTGTCTTTAATCATAACAACTTTAGATAAGTAAAATATGCATTAAACAAACTAAAACACTCGATTACTCCTCAACACGCATGAATTAACTTTCGCCACTACAGTGCACTCCTATACTTTTGGAAAGTAACCATTCGACTTAGCGCAATGATAGAAAAAACTCAAGTAGAAAAAGTCTGCTTGAAGCCTTCCTTCATCACACCTTGACCGAACATTCAAAACCCCAGTATAGAGAATCCTCAAGAACTATTGTAATAGTTGGTCATTTATGATTGATATCGCTCATATTGACTGACCCTCAATCTAAAATACACAATTTACAGAGTTATTCAGACAGGAAAACGCCTTCGCTTTTCTGTGGAAGGCATTCATTTGAAACTTGTACTATTCATGATTTTTGTTCTGGACCACTCACAGTTGGAGCGGAATTGAATCTAGAAAGCTTTTTTTTATTGCAGTTGTGCAGAGTTAGTGTGACTACACTTAAAATCAATGAAGTCAAGTCAACTCGCACACCTTCTGCCTTAGTTCCGCCTTCCTAAAGTAAAAGAAAATGGGAAGTCGGACTGAGAAAGCAGGAGAAAGCATTGGCTGCGGGTTGGAAGAGTGAAATAAAGGAAACGGAAATGTGTGCAAATTTGCGCCTCCACTTTGACTCATTCAGGTGATTCATAAAAGGAATAAAAATGCGGTTTCACTCTTCCGGAGAGAATCCCATTCTCTAAAATTCTGTACAATTCCACAGGGAAATTTTCTTTCTCTCTTTCTTTTCTCTCACTCTCGCCCTCCTTTTTTCTGGGCTTGGCCTTTCTCCTTCCGGAATAAAATGCTCATGTCATGAAGAATTTTCTCATCTTCTTTCCATGGAAAATAGGAATAGGAGTTGAAAGGAAACCCCCATTAATTTCAAACACTGAGACAAGGAAATTCGCCCTTACATACACATTCATACTTAGTTACTCGTACTCCTTTTCCCTAAATTCACATTTCTAGTCCCATTTACATTTTACAATCACACGTTCATGAACACACACCGACCAGGACCAGGCCTACGTCTTAAACATTTAACCACAAGGAAAATCTACAGGGTTCTATTCTATTTCAATGTAAGCCAGACATTCCAATTTCTGGTGTGAGGTAATCGGAGCCTCGGGTATTTACCGCATTCTATCCGGACAACCGGTCAAAATAAATGGCTGTCTAGCCCAAATTGTACAACAATGCACGAATTGGCACCGTAAATATATACGACTCGAATTTGGACATTCACGAAAGTCTCATAACTTCAGTTACAGCGAAATACTGAAAGTTAGGAAGCGATTACATACGGTAAACTGCTGTAGATGCCTTAAACGAGTTCTGCAACAAGTTCTGCCATAAAATTTGAATACTGTTGGCATTAGACGTGCGGTTGTTTCTGAAACTTAGAACCGGGCAATAATTTGCAGCTGCAGGATTAATTGCAGATGATTTGCAGACGCATGCTGTCATGTGGACTCGCCACTTTAGGGATTAGGTGGAAATATTCCAGGGTCAGGGAAGGCATAAGAGCCCTTCTTTAATTCGCATTTTATTAGTCCACTTACCTTTCGGCTTTTTAATTCTTCCCTTGGGCGCACACGGTCATAGGGTTAGAGCTGACTGCATTAAAGAGTTCGCAATGTGGTTTTTTTACCGCTGTGCTGACCTCCCAAACAAGTTAAAGCTGTTTACGCACCCTGTGCCGAAAAATACACCGGAGACCTATAGACGAGATGGGAATGTCAATTAATTAGGGTGTGTTACACACATGAAATTACAAAACAATTGATAAAACTTTTGAAAAATTTAGTATAATGTAAGACGAAACAGATTATTGTGATAAAATATAGAGAAAATCATATATAGAGAAAATCACCTCTTTACCCATTGTTTAACTTCAAGGAAATTGTAAGGGCTTTAGAATGACAGACAGATTTTGAACATTTTAAGACACATGACGATACTTTAAAGCTTAACCTTAAACTTAAGAATACAATCTTGGACATTGATGAATTGGAAACAAGGCCTGTAAATATTTATGGCGATTTCAAAGCAAGACACGGACGGATGTCTGGAAGGATTGAGTTGCAATTTTAAGGACTTGGCACAAGTATGTGAGTCGTATATTTCTGTTTGAAGAAAAAGAATGGGAACAAGGGATCGTTTCCCCCACATATTGTGTAAGCAAACTATGTTATTATGTGTGTATGTAAAGTTTTAACTTTAAGTCTCATCCTAGTTTTGAACGTTATTGGTGAACATCTGAAAAAGTAATAGTGAAAAACTCGGAGTCCTCCTTCATTACACATCATCATTACTGAAAAAGAACAAGTTCCCACAAATTGCTTCATCGCTTACTGGAATCCTCGTAAAACAAGTCTTTGTCTATTTTGTGCATCCGTCTTTTCTATGGTTAAAAGTAAGAAGTGTGGGGCACAAATAGAGAGGCAAACAAAATGTGGACGCAGACGGGTGTGCGAGTAATTTATTACCTCAAAACATTCTCTTCCGTCTCCTACACCCTACTTATACTTTATTATGCAAATAGCAATGAAATGTAGTCACCAGATGTTCTGTCAATTTCTAAGTCCTCGGTGATCAAAGCGTATTTGTATACCGAGCACCATACTCTCTTAGTACAACTGAGCGGTACAGGAAACACCAGCGTACCACTCGTACTTTCTCAATTTTTCCTTGGGGTCCCACTATTTTATTTTTACCCGTGTCAACTTAATTGACAATAACTTTGTTTTATGCTTCCCACGTACATACGCTCACGAATTTGTAGAAAATGAATACGTTTGTTCATTCTCCAGTGCGAAAGAATCACTCAGATTTTCATCACCGTGTGCCTCGTTTAAACATAAAATTAAATAAATTTGAATTGTAGCGAATGCCAGGATTTCACTTCGAAATATTTCTGACGAGTTGAAAATATTTGTAGACCTCGTTGAATCGGAGTAATTGCGTAGTTGAAGGTATTTTTATAACATTGTCACAGAATCATGAGCAGGAATATTAATCAAAGGAATTAATTTTCAAATGAATGAGAATCAAAAATATGAGTTGTCAACCCCTCCTAGTATCTTGCTCTCTAATTTCAGAGGGAGTTCTCGGAGTGCATAATTATTGTGTCGGTGTCGAAATGCATTCTCGCATACTGGCGTTCGGGAACTTACGTAGTACTATAACTCTGTAATGCTTTGGTCCAAATATTGGCAACGGTATTCTGAAATTATTGATCTGATTAAAAAACTTAACTAACTGATATTGGATGAACTCATTTGCCCAATGCATGGTTGTGCATTTTAAGTATTTTGTACTATAAGTATTTTGTATGGGCGTAGCAACCACGAGCCACCGCATCAGCAGTCACGAACCTTCCCTGGTCAGGTGAAGTGACAGAATCCTTTACCAGAACAAAATGAATTGTGCCATTAGGAGAAAGTAATGTATGGATGTGCGGATTGCATTAAATCACTCGAATTTATTAGACAAAGCGATGAAATTAATTTGTGTCCACGGGCACGTGTGAACTACAGTACTAGGTGAAATGCCATAATATAGCATGTACTTATCAATGGATTGAGTGAACAATTGTGAACAAATTTTAATAAAATGGATGCTTTCACTATTACTTTCACTAGTCCAGTCCTGTCGGTCGATCCGGAACACCATGAATGAATTCTGAAATTCCCTGGGCAATCCATAACTCATGTTGTCAGTTCTGAAATTCTCCTTATGACTCTTCCTCTGACCATTGCATTCTCTTTTGCATGCATTTCCCAAGAGAATTTGTTGGAATTCTACTCGAATGGCTGAGGGCATCATCCTTTTACCACTACAACTGCCCTTTTCGACACACACAAAGAATCAGGATGTGCAAAACCAAAGCCGACGGCGAATCTAGTAGCGGATACAACGTTACATATGTTCACTCTTTTGTCCAGGCAGGAAAATGGCAATAGTCCATGGAACGAAGGATTTTGGAGTTAGGCGTTCGTGTTAACACATCGGTTTGCTTTTATAGATAGCATAGAATAGGGCTCTAGACAATGTACGTGCGGCTAAGTACATATTTCATTGTTAACTCTTCCGTAGCCCTCAGAAACTCAGTACATTGTACATGTTGGAGAGAAAATCATGCTGTAGTATAAGTTCTACTGTCTTCAGGCAATATTCGTATAGACCGAAGTAAACTCAACGGAATTACTCTCAATCAATCTCTATTCTAGCCGCACACGACTCAAGTCTAAATATTTACTCTTCGAACATTATAATTTAGCCATGAATCACGACTAAAATTAGTAGGAAGCAAATAATCTCCGAGAAAAAAACGAACATTGTGTCCATTCTTGACTAATGATTGCAGGTTAGCAACTTCGGTCCCAGAACTACACATTGAAAAATCGTTAACGTATTTAGCAATATCGGAAGGAAAAAAATGAATTAATGGGTAATTAATTTAACCCCCAGAGTGTAAAGTCAAAATTCTTGTTTTGGTGTATTTTTTTCGGTTTTGAAACTTGAATTTAATAGTTTTTTTCTGTAACTACTATGACGAAACAAGGAACGACGACCGTGTCCTATATCCTCCACGTCATGTATATGCAAGCCTGGACAACCTGTCCAATACGACCTGAAACCATTATCACCAGAGGCAGGTTTCAGTGCAATAACTTATTTTATGTTCATCACTTTAAAAGTGTGGAAACATGATATTTGTTTACATGCCTTCTACAAAATGAACAGAGTTCGTTGTTAAAGTTGATGGATTGAGATCCCCAGTCCATGCCCCTTTTGAAGAAGACGAGTAAGATGTGAAAGAGCACGATCATAATAGAAAATCGAACCTCCTGGCCCACCCAGACCGCACGCACGTACGCACATTGTCGAAGAAGACTTTTTCACGGACTACTGCGTTCATTTATCAATTCTAAGAGTTAATTCTTTAGGGAGTCTAACAGCTCGGGCTAGAGTCTTGGCCACCTTTCATCTAAATGAATCAAAGCGTGTGAGGAAGAACTTCCTCAATACTTTCTCCAAGAACAAAAGAATCACACTCTCTTCTGAAAGGGTTGTGGAGAATCTGAGCAAGAACAATGCAGCTTTCACCAACATTTAATTACTAAACCTTGAGGAGAATGTACGCAAGTAATGTAGCTACTACAGCGTGGAAGAATAACGAACTGGGTGCCCGTGCTAGCACACATTATATTACATTCCATTACAGCTGCTGTTTCAATCTTTTTGTAACACATTGGGGTCAATGGTCAATTTGAACCAAATTCATTTCAAGGTAATGGCTTGGGTTGAGAGTAAAGTGGAACCTTTTAAACTGAATGAGTCGCACTCCCAAGATTTCATTCAGGTAGTCTCGTACTTTGTAATTAAATTCGAGTTGTTAGTCCAGTGTTCGCACTAATTTTCTGTAATGTCCTAATTTCACAATTACATCCACAAGTTCGGGAGTAAATTATTTTACAAATTAACCTGTCTATTAGTGTACTTTATATTCAATTTAGCTTTGAACTTCCAAATTGGCAAACTAGTTCAAAATCCGACCTTCATTGAATAATGTCTGACACTATTTATATGTAACTCTTTAGTTGTCATCGGATAACTCAAGACAGAAAATAAGTCCAGAGTATAACCTCCACTGCTACTAAACGAAGCACTTGACACCTTGTAAAGTTTCATTATCTGCACCCCTGATTTCTTTGCACTACTTGGTCTGTCAGATAAACCTGACAAATTAAAAGTTTAGCTTACCAAGTATAAATGCTTGAAATAAAGTTCTTCGGCTCGTTTAAATAAGCTATCAGGGAATTAAGAATGTTTTGAAAGTTTTGATGCTGAGGTTTCAGTTTAAACCAGTGAAATCTTTAATTATATTCTCCCTCCAGAGTCAACAAACGTTGTGCTGGTCTAATAATGAGAGTTGAGTCACAAGAAGTGTTTGTGTCGTGCAGCCTACCATGGAGTCCCCACTTGATTGCATGTCCCCAGAGAGAACTGAAGTTCCGCCTTAGTGCAATCAATCTAGCTTAGTTTGTTGAGAATGTGATGGGATTGTCATCTCTTCCTTGAGTAGAGAGCACGAACCTAAGCTCCTTATAATTAAGTCTGAGAGTAAAGCAATCGAAAATAGTTAATCCACCTTTCGTGTCAACAGGGGGAGACCAATGGCCAAATTTTTTGGAACAGGTAAATAGGAATCTTGCATGTTCCAGAGTTTTTTCCTCGCTCGCCCTTCCGGCATCCGGGCCAAACCCCCCAGTTAGCAAAGGAAAGTGTAATTTCGGAAGACAGAGAAAAAACAAGAGTCAGCAGGTACAGAAATATGAGTGAAACAAAATTATATCCCCCGTTGTCGCATGGCATGGATTGACTTAATTGATACGAGTGAATCAATTTTTGATTTCCCTACACTACATGAAGGAATTAACTACGATTTTTGTCCAGCATTTCTACGCGAGCGTGAAAGGTCGCAATGTAGACTCACTAGAAGGGGACTGAATAATTTTATAAGGTGTGAAGAGACTCCCTAATTCCAAAAACTACTCAAAAAAGAATAAGGAGGCGTGAAGAGATTTGTTGTTACGAATTGTATTTATTTTTATTACAAAACGTAGACTGTGTTACTGGTTATAAGGCAAAGTGAAGTCAGAGCAGAGAGATTGTTCTGCCCGAC
>JAQFYE010006099.1:0-11170 GCA_034694305.1 Protaphorura glebata
TGTCTGAAATTGCTGATGAGCGAAGACCGCAATTGACCACGTAACTAGGGGTGATCCTAATGTCCTCTCCATATGGACAAGGCGACTAATTTTTTTCCTCCGAGATCTATATATGATTCCATAATTTACAATATAAGAATTTGAAGGATTAATTAATTATCCTTTTGCACTAAAGTTTTTATACCAGAGGGTCGGAAACAACTCAAACCAAGCAAAATATTTCAACATACCCTAAAAATAATCACCAAAGACGGAAGAAAATGGTCGCCGAGAGAAAATCAAGGAATTGATAAAAGGAAAAAATGTGCGGGGTTATGAGGAAAAGGGAGTAAGTGTGACAAACGGGAGGGGCTTAGGGATGGGGATGGGTCGCGTCACCAAATATTATTACAACTCTACTCGGCATATTTCAATAAAATTGAAAAAGGGAGTTCTTAATTCTTTAAATAATACTGTGAAAAATACGTAGATCAAGGATTCGAAAGAAACACACACTTTTTAATGTGGAAACTGTTTTTACGGAGAAAATTGTATTTTTGAGATAAGACTATTTTTACAAAAACAAACTACAGATTTTTGAGAAATATAGAAATAATAACTTTCTCACTATTCATATCAGGACAACGAATGAAGCTTCTACATTACTTAAGGGACTAGAAGGACACTCCAAAATTTATGTGGTTTTTGGCTGTCAGGTTCTAGTGAAAATAAGTTTTCAAGTTGAAATTTGGCATTGGTCATGGAAAACACGAAATTTTGGTGAATTTCTATTGGCAAATATTTATTTTTTAACATGAAATTGCAAACAGAAACTCGCATTTTCTGTCCTAAATTTGTCGAAACTGTATCGGAAAATATGTTCGCAATTTTGTACAAAAATGCTCAGAAACGAGCTTTATTCCCGCATAATTTGGTATTCTTCGGTGGACTCAAATTTTTGGGAAAACTTTGAAAATCTGTAGCGCTAGAACGGTTTGACATATAAACAGTGAAGTAGGCTTAAAATGTGCAGAAAAATAAGCATTTTGTTCTTAATTTTTGTAAACTGCATTTGAAAATACATTCACCATTTTGTATTAAAGATGCTCAGAATCTAGCTTTATTCCCGCATAATTTGGTACTCTTCAGTGGACTCAAATTTTTGGAAGTAAATTTTGAAAATCTGTAGCGCCAGAACGGCTTGACATAAACATCGTAGTACGCTTAAAATGTGCAGAGAGGATGGTGTTTTGTTCTAGATTTTCGAGAACTGCATTTCAAAATACGCTCGCCATTTTGTATTAAAATTGCTCAGACTCCATCTTTATTCCCGTATAATTTGGTACCCTTCGGTGGACTCAAATTTTTGTGAAGTAAATTTTGAAAATCTGTATCGCTAGAACGGTTTGACATAAAAACATCGTAGTAGGCTTAAAATGTGCAGAGAAGATGGTGTTTTGTTCTAAATTTTTGGAAACTGCATTTAAAAATACGCTCGCCATTTTCTTTTTAAAATGCTCAGAATCGAGCTTTATTCCCGCATACTTTGGTATTCTTCGGTGGACTGAAATTTTTGGGAAGAAAACTTTGAAAATCTGTAGCGCCAGAACGGTTCGACATATAAACTGCGTAGTAGGTTCAAAATGTGTAGAAAAATAAGTATTTCGTTCTAAATTTTTGTAAACTGCACTTCAAAATATATTCGCCATTTTGTATTAAAAATGCTCAGAATCGGGCTTTATTCCCGCATAATTTGGTATTCTTCACTGGACTCAAATTTTTTGGAAGCAAATTTTGAAAATCTGTAGCACCAGAACGGTTCGACATATTAACATCGTAGTAGGCTTAAAATGTGTAGATGAATAAGTGTTTTGTTCTAGATTTTTGAAAACTGCATTTGAAAATATATTCGCCATTTTGTATTAAAAATGCTCAGAATCGGGCTTTATTCCCGCATAATTTGGTATTCTTTGGTGGACTCATATTTTTGGGAACATATTTTTGGAAATCTGTAGCGCTAGAACGGTTTGACATATAAACGTCGTAGTTGGCTTAAAGTGTGTAGAATAATAAGTGTTTTGTTCTGAATTTTTGAAAACTGCATTTAAAAATATATTCACCATTTTCTATTAAAAATGCTCAGAATCGAGCTTTATTCCAGCATAATTTGGTATTCTTCGGTGGACTCAAATTTTTGGGAAGAAATTTTTGAAAATCAGTAGCGCTAGAACGGTTTGACATATAAACATCGTAGTAGGTTTAAAATGTGTAGGAATTTAAGTGTTTTGTCCTAAATTTTTGAAAACTGCATTTGAAGACGTGTGCGGTATTTGTTTTTGAATTCTCTGGATCAAGCTTTATTCCCCCATAATTTGGTAGTCTTCGGTGAGCCCTAGTTTTCGATAAGTAATCTTTGAAAATCCGTAACGTTGGAACGGTTTGACGTACGATCATCGTAGTAGGCTTAAAATGTGCAGGAGAAATAGTATTTAGTTCTGAATTTTTGAAATCGTAATTTGAAGATACGTTCGCCATTTTGTTTTCGAAATGTTCAGAAATGAGCTTTATCCCCGCATAATTTGGTACTCTGGTTTCGTGTGTATATATTTATTGTAAATAAAGTTGACTGCAAAAATGCCTCCAAAAATTCCTTTTGTCTAATGATACATATTTCGTGTGCTATGTGTGTTATGTTTATTTCCAAAAAGAGATTAGTGCCGTCACAGATCAAATGTAAATCTAAAATGTAAATGAAAAATGTAAACCCTAAATATAATTCTGTTGATAATTCAGGATTTAGTACTAAAGAATCCCAACTCGTAATATCCTCTGTATGAATTCAGTTCGGACTTAAATTCGTGAACAAGGAGTAAAGTGTAGATTCGGTACACGATTCCGATGAGGAGAATGACGACCAATTCTCCCATGTGTTCACGATGACTCACGACAGTCATTTCATAAATATAGCCCGTGATTCCAATTATTAGAAGAATTACACGTATCTTGATCCAAATCCCGCATTTGTCTGGATTTCTCTGCAAATATAAAAAAAAATTATCCAGCAACAATTCGCCTGAATATCTAGAGATATACAGAAAATTGGAGAGAGAAGGACTTTTGAATATTAGGAACTAGTTTCTACCTCAGAAATCCCATTCATGAGAAGACATATCAAACAAACTTCTGCTGTGAAGACGAACAGTAAGATGAGGAGGACAATGATAATTGATTCTGCAAAAAATAAAGTTGTGTTTATCATAGATCCCATCACTAAATTTTTTTAGGCTTGAAAATGACATAAAGCGAGAGTGTATTAATTTTAACAAATATATTTAATAAATATGTGACAAAAGGATTCCGGGCTAACTCTGGAATCCCCAACTGTCACTGAAGTGAAAGAACACATCCGCACTGACTCCATACTCTTCATCGTAGGTCAAAAACCAACTGGACCAGGTGAGCCTGAAGAATCCGAAGATAAGGTAACACACGGCTGATGCCTGAAATCAAATTAGACAGAGCTATAGTCAATATTTTAAGCTATTCCGTAAACTGTAAACCAGGCTTGGGTCAATCACATTGGTAATTGTAATTTCAATTACAAAATACAACTGCAATTACGTAATTGTACTTGTAATTAATTACATCCAAAATTTTGCACGTAATTTGTAACTGTAATTAATTACTTGGAAGATGTTTGTAATTCTAATTGTAATTTATAATTGAAATTACATTTTTCTCAATTACAATTGTTGACTAGTAAAGATTGAACGAAGTTTCGGATAGTGAAAGGAAAGATGCATGTGATTTTAGTGCTGATAAATGCGAATAAAGTTTGTTTGAAATTGTAATTTATATTGTAGTTGTAATTGTAATTGAAAATCAAATTACAATTACGTTATTGTAATTGCTTTAAATTACTTTCGCTATTTCGCATGTAATTTGTAAGTCATTACTTCAAAATTTATAATGTAATTTGTAATTGTAATTCAATTACTTTAAAAAGTGAGAGTGTAATTTGTAATTTGTAATTAATTACATTTTAAAAGTAATAGACCCAAGCCTGCTGTAGACTCATTTTGACAGATGGATTTCCAACTGAATGAGAACGTTAACAATAAAATCAATGAAGTAATTAAATGAGTCAGGAATTAATTCCCATAACGGATAAATATTACCAAATCTGAGTAGGCGACCCATCTGGCACCAGTTTTTGAGGAATTTCCGCACCAAAATCTAGTCATATTCTTAACTTTGACAGCACGCCACTCCAAATTCCAGACCGAATGTGGATTGACTCACACTAATATTTCATTTTAATGTAGTCTGAATTTACATGCACCAACCACCATACGTAATACATTCGTATTATTAGCACTTGTACAAATGAGCGGAAGGTTTATTTTGTACGTGGCCGTGGCTCACTAATTAGCTACACTGTGGTTAAACATTTCTGCAGCTGACACAGATGGATGTTAGTCCATTTAAGGACAATCTCCATCCGATTGTGGTTTCTCATTAATTCTCTGACGAGTTGCTAGTTAGGATGTCTTAGGCTGAGCATTCAATGCGTAATTTATTTATGCACAGGTTAATTCTACAAAACAAATAATTCTATTCGAAGAAAATTTTGTTCGAGCGGTCATTTTAAAAATTGAATATTCAGCTAAAACATTTTAATTGTTAGTACGAATTGACCTTAACGCCTGCAAACAACAAAATCCGCCGGATATTGACTTTAACAGGTCGTAATGTAAGAGATCCGGCACTCAGAAATAATACTAGAACGTAATATTGTCAATTCCCATTTATTACAAGTACGAGTATAGAAAAGTTCATTTACATTACTTAACAAATGTCAAAATAGTTCACTTATTAAAGTTTGTAGTAAGTATTTTGACCAATTGGCAGAGTTTCTTGTTTCAAAATCAGTTCTTCCAAAAATGTGACGACAAGAAGTCCATAACCTCTATAGATGAGAAGGAGTATTCCGAATATGCCTTTCCAAATGACGAGGTCATGTGAACTGTCCCTCATGTCAATTGTCCTGTAGACGGAGATTAACACGCTAAGAACGAAGAATCCAAATCGGATCTTGTACCACAAATTCAACCTCTTGTCATCCAACTGCATGGTTGTCAAGTAAAACATAATTTTAATTTATTTTAATTAACCTGTGACTTGAAATCTTTTTAAAATCCTACGTTTCAAGCTAATTTGCAATTTTGCAATCGACATAAAGTTTTGCACCTGTTTGATGGCCCTTGTGAATACGACGAAAAGGAGAAGTTCCAATAGAAAAATGCTTAGAAGTAATATAGTTGAGATTGTGATGATTGTATCTGCAAAAAAAATCATATAATTCTGAAATTTTTTCTATCATGTGTTTAGGGTTTAATAATTTTGTACTAGGTTATATCGGAGACAATCGAAAGCTTACCTGCAAGAAAGGTTCCATCTTCAGGTGAATTTATTCGATAGCTAAATACGTCCCATTTGCAGAAGTAGGAATCTGGGAATGTGAGGGCAAGGAGTCCAAAAAATATTCCAATTATTGCGAGAACCTAGAAATATTACAGAATAAAATATAAATATGTATTGACAAACTCTGACGTCCAGGGCATGGCGCAGTATAGTTGTTCATTACAAGATTTTAAAAAAATATTTTTTTAGATTCACCGAATTCAAATCTCCGTATATGAAAAAAAAATTAAGTTTTTTTTAAATAGAATTATTCGAGTGCAATGCACATCCTGATAAAACCTATTCATAATAATTTTATCGTTATTGAATTCAAAAATCATTTGTTACCAAATCCACGTAAGCAACGGCTTGAGCTTCTTTCACGACGGATCTCCCAATGCAAAGGAAAGCCATTTTTAAAGATTCCAAATTTATTAATTCTGGAATTACGAATACGATGTGTAAGCGGGAGTAGGAGGGCGCGAGTTTATTGTACTGGAACTTGCAATTGTTTCCATCCCACTGCCACAATCATTCATTGTGAACTAGGGAGCACGCCAAATGTACATATGTATTTCTTGTGACTACTTTAAACCGATTTAATTCAGTCAACGAGTCCTTAACTTGTGCGGTTTCCTTCCGATTAGATTACATACTCCTCTTAGTTTTATTAGCTATGTTTCATTTAGTCCCGCCAGCATTGCGGATAATTACTAATTATGTACATATTCTACGTCTGAACAGAATTAATTGGGTTCAGGAATATGTAAATTCCAAAAAGATTACAAAATACTAATGATAAATTTTTTATTTTTTCAGTCACATTTAAGGACTTGATTTTCTAGCTAAACTGCCAAATTGTCACCTTTTTCTGTTGCTTCTCGTGGTTGTCTTTTAACTAAAGTGGTCGCCCCTGCCACTTTTTTCATCAGACCTTGAAACGAAATGACTCGTTCAATCTGCCATAAAATTTAAAATTTTATGGATATTATTATTCCTACTCCAATTAAATCGAATTTTAGCCCATTTGATATCAATTAATATTGAATATGTCCCACTTACTTTCGTCCCAAAAAGTACTTAATGAATTTTACCTCAAAAATACTCGATGAAACGGTGGAAGGTGAAGTTGGAAAACCCAAGTTGGACAGCAATTATCGAAGTTGGGAAAATCCAAGTTGGCAAATTTAAATATCAGGAATAGCCAAGTTGGCGAGTTTGAATTTTAAATGTTCTTATTGTCATTTGTTTGTTTGTTTGTTTGCTTTTGGAGTCTTCTAACGCATTCCTCATAACAATTACAAAAAAGGCAACAAGGGAAACCTTCCACAATTCGGAATGGTTTCATTACAGAATCATACATACACTTACAGTTAAAGTAAGCACATTACGTCAAGCAAAACAAAGTTTCCTGTTGAAATAATTTATTGCACTTCCTTCCATATTGAAGGTCGTACTGATACAAGTAAGCGAATCCAGGGTCCCACAAAACCCTCTGGCCCCGAATGAAGTGGATGGAAAAAACAAATCAATAAAAGTGATTTAATTGATATAATCAGGATATCCCGATCCCGAGAATATTTTAGAAAATTTCAGCTATTATCTTACGAACAACACCAATTGCACAATTATGGCTCATTGGAATTTGTAAATAATGCCATACATTTTTTATAAACTTGTTCTCACACGCATTCTAAATCGAATGAAATTTCTGTGGGTCCCTGTCTTCACAAACAGGTAGTGTGAGTTAAATAAGTTATGCATACAAATTGCAACGTTAAACTGTATGACAGGAAAGCAATAAGTTTTTGCACACACTGTTCTTGTAACTCTAATCCTGTAAGTTAAACTGCACTTTGGGTTTGCACTTTGCCAGCATTAGTTTAGCTTTGAGATTACGGAGGAATACAGTACAACAGTATAAAAACCACAAAATAAATTTTTTATTTACTGGTGATTGCTGTCTAACTAAGTATTCAAGTTGTGATTGCCTAAAACGAGGAATTTGTCTGAAAAGAAACTGTTGTCTAAAATCTTCGTCTCCGCCAGTTGTGAAAAAATTGAATTTCAGTTTGGTCTTAGACACCTAGAGTGATTGAATAGATTTAATTTCTATAATGCTTTTTGACTGACGACTTCGTAACAAGAATATACTAAAGAAATTTAAGCCGTGTACTTTTTAAATGCGAATAAGGTGTTGCTGTCCGTTTGGCCTGTGGAAGGTCTCCTAGTGGCAGGTGAAAACTCCAACGGGGAAAACCCTTCAATTAACACTCCAAACAATCAAAGAAGTTTTTCTCGAATTGAGACTTCTTCTACTACAATTGCAGTTCCCTCCCGGGACCAAATGGAAAGTAACCTAATCTCTACGCGAATTACACGAGTCACGATGTTTGACCAAGTAATGTACGGATTTCTTTCAAATGAATGTAAAATATTTCCGTAGCTCCTATATCGAATACAAAATGCACAAAATGTGGTTGATAGTCTGAAGGGGTTCCACGTCTTCGCAAATAGATTAATAGACATGTAGGTCTGTTCTTGTAACTCTATTTCATCGATTAAACTGTGCTTGCAAAAGAATACAGTACAAGAACCACAAAATGAAACTGTTATTAGTGTTTTAATTATTTATGAGGAGTTTGACTGAAAAGAAAACTTGTCTGAAATCTTCGTCACCGCCAGCTGCGAAAAATGTACATTTCAGTTTGGTACATTATAAGACTATCGAACAAAGTTGTGAAAAAACCTAAAATTGTTAGTCAGACTTAATGTCTGTAATGCTCTTTGACTAACGACTTCGTAACCAAAATATACTATTTGACATTCGTCGTAATTCGTAATGAAGTAAGCCGCGTACTTTCTCCACGGGGTTGCTTTCCGCTTGGCCTGTGGAAGTTACTCCCAGTGGCAGATGAAACCTTCAAATAATAGTCGAAAGCAATCAAATAAGTTTTTGAAATACAGATTTCTTCTATTACAATTGTGGTTCCTTCCCTAGACCAAATGGAAGGTAACCCAATCTCTACGAGAATTACGTCGCGATGCTTGACCATTTCTAATGGTCAAATGATGTGTGGATTTCTTTTAATTGAATGTAAAATATTTTCCTAGGTAGTTAATCGAACACAACATGCACAAAATCTGGTTGATATATAGAGAGTCGAGTTAGTCCGTTGCATAATAATGGCACACTTATTAGGCATCAGTCGGTTAAGTTACTATCCAAGCTTCTCGACATTTCATGCCATCGTAGTATTCATTTTCTGATGGGAAGTTACTCGCCTGTTCATAATAATAAAACTCGGAATAAAACTTTTTATCCACTCAAGGTTCGGTGGACGAGAGTGTTGCGATGAATTAATTTTCTATCCGAACCCAGTCCAATCAAAGTTCTCTCAAATAATTTTACATTATGTTCAACTTAGGTGAGACATGATACCATCAAGATTCAACATGGGGCTTCAAAGAATTTCCAATTTTGTACTTGGGATCTCTCGAATGTGAATAAGTTATAGACACCAGGACCGTCAATTAAAATTTAACTGTGAAGTCGTGAAGAGTGATAGGGAAAAAAGGGTAGGGTTATAATTGAATTCGGTTTTATTGAAGGTGAGTCTGCAACAAGACTCATTACATGCCACTTCACTTCAACTGGCGGTAAGACAATTGCAAATTTGAATGTATTCGAGTAAAAAGATTAAGTGGTTGTCGCAAGTATTAGGTAATGTAATAGCATTAATACAATTACATTAATATACTAAAATTTCTTTCCTAAATTTAGAATTTCAATGTTAGTCTTCACTTGGAATAGGTATTCACAAAATTCTCCAACTGAGCGTAGCAATTATGGACATTTCAAGTGAACACAACGCGGACGCTGAAGTGACACTCGGACGAATGAAAACTGCCAAATGGACAATTCGTGTAGTACAGATTTTGGGTTATCTCCCACTTACTATTCTAAAATCGCAAAAATTAAGTTTGCAATTTTTGAGTCTCCCTTGTTTCGTCGCTTACTTTGTCGTAATCTTCTTACTTGTTCATGTTGTTCAGACGTATTTCTACACAATCAGTTCACGTGAATTTTTTAAATTCCAATAGATCACCGACCGCACTGGCATATTAATTTACGCAATTTTCGGCTGTACTTCAAACGGAATCCGGGTTGGCATTTAAAGTCCATGGGAATTACGGAGCGAAACACACAATAAAATTTTGGAGAAATAATTGTTTCTTCCTCTCCAAATTTTCACAAGAATCTCTTCGGGTTTCAATTCCTGGTCTGCTCAACTCCAAATTCCTTATCAGGATTAATGCTCCCATTGCTCCCGCGATATTTGATCCTCAAAAATATTGGCTTAACTGTGTCGTTTTAGTATCTAGGTTAACTATTTTAGAGAAAAGTTACATCGCTTGTATCAATTCAGGTTCCCGAGCTAAGGATTCGTAAAGGTGATAAAATGCGGATTTGAAATGAAGAGAGTTAATCAGCTATAATATCTACTCTTATTTTAGTAATTGAAGTGTCCCCGAGTACATTTTGAAGTATCGTCCATTTGTGAGCCGCCGTTACATTGTAACTAGCAACTATTTTCGACTGCCCAATCAAAGCTTTTAGTACTATTTACTTAATATAGGTTTTGTACTTAAGTAAGTCAGGCGTTGAAGTTTGCACAAACTTGTAAATCATATTTTAAAACATTTATTACGCACGGCCCTTCAACTTAGAGACCCCAAGAAATTAAGATGTGCACATTTCAAAACAATTTTAGCAGTGATTAAGAAAATAAGGGTCTACAGCCTGTTCTGGCATAATGATATCCTAGTAGACGTACTAGTACGTACGGTCACGATATGATCTCCCCTGGTTAACAATGAATAGTAGTAGCTTCCGCAAAGTTTCTCCTTACCTTTTGTAGGGTTTCGTGGTTAATAAATTCAAATACAAATACTCGTAGGGAGCGTCTGTGCCAAAAAATTTCCGTTAATTGTTTGAAATATTCGTAAATATATCCTATACCCTGTGTTTGATTCACTCAACTCCCTTGCAATTCTGCGTCTAAATCATACACAAGGTGTTGCGAATTCGGATCAATTTTGTATAAAGTCATCTTGTCTCAATAGGTGTGGTTATCAATACATAGAATACCCTACATTTTTCATTTGTTCGGTCGCAGTTCATTTTATCGAATACATAGCCATCGTTCTGGTCCTTTTAGAACAGATGCACAGAATCAATCAGTGACCGGTTCTTTCCGATCGGTTACTCCTAAATCACATTCATTCTGAAGTTGACTTTGTGACCACGTTTCTAATCCACAAACATCGTACAATGGAACTAATGAAATAGTGGATAAAACTGAAACAATTCTTAGTACGTTCGACTTTAGGTCCTTTGGCCATCCGTTTGGAATTTGATACGGATATTGGAAATCACGTCCAAATATTTCAAATTGAGTCAACCGTTTGAACCTCCTGAGTGGTATTACTTTAAGCAGTACGTAAAGAATTGACAACTATATCGATGTTTCAGCACACGGGATACTACCACACCAACACTTTTACTAGAGATGGACCGGGTAGTGGTACCCGGCAAATACCGGGTACCGGGTAGTTGGTCCCGGCCAGTCGTCTGTGCGCAGCACTAATTGAGTCTTAGCCTCCTGACTCGACGGACGTGCTCTTCACGAGCTGCTCCTTTCACAGGCACATACGCACATCCACG
>JAQFYE010006100.1:0-11170 GCA_034694305.1 Protaphorura glebata
TTTGATTTGGTTGTTACGGGAGACAGCAGTGAGACCTCCCGGAAAAGGAAATCACCTTGTCTACTCTTCCTGGGTAATAGGTACCTACATATGTGATGAAAAACTTCAATGAGTCCGGTTGAATAAAAAAATTGCAGAAATCTGTGAAAAATATTTTTTAAAGAATTGTAATCCGGTAAAGGGCTAGGATTTATAGACAAATAAGCCAAAACTGGCACTTTTAGTTATTCGTCCGCTCAAGTATGAATTCTAAGTATTATTATTGGCAGAAATGCATTCAGTACGAACACGGCACCTGAATTTGGTGAGATAGTTTATCGAAAAATATTTTTTATTTCTTAAAAACTGGTTATTCCATGATAGATCTTCAGGGAATATTTATTGAATTCCTTTGAACGCTTAGAAAGTGAAACCAGTCAGCAACGGAGTAAAGTACACCCGTGTGAAATATTTTAGATTGAGCTAAGAATCTAAATTTTCAACTCATATATTTGATACAAAATATAAATATTAAAATAATTCATACAAAAAGAAGTCACATTCCAGAAAATGTTTGCTGTAACTGTATTTTAAATAATATAGAAATCTAAAGTTTCTACTGTCGATTCATCGCCGCTTGTAAACTATCAAGATTTGGCTCTTATAAAAAGTTGAATATTAAGTCTTAAATCAGATGGTGTAGAGTAATGGTGTAGAGTAGAGATTGACGTAAAATTGTACTGGGGACTTTGAATATACATACTACCGTCGTCATAAACACCTCCTAGGATGAGAATACTACAGTGGTATATTTTTCCTAGGATGAAAATACTACTGCATTTGACTCCTCCTATAGGATTTGAATACTGTCATAGTATATCTTTCCTAGGTTGAAATATCGTTCTAATTCATTTCAATGGCTCATGCCTAGGATTCAGTAGCTATGAAGCTGACATTTGATTTGACATTGATTTGTCCTTTGTATTCGTATTGTGTGCTCTATATTTTCATGTAAGATTGTAATTCCTATATTGTCACCACTACAGTAGTATTCATTTCCTCTATATTTTCATCTTACGAAAGAAATACTGAAGTATACGACGGTAGTACTTTTTATCTAGACTACAATATTACGATGGTAGTATTTTTTATGTAGAAAAAATTTAGTACTGTAGTTCGAAAATAGAATAAGTGTTAATTTTCTACTACACCGTCATGGCGTATAAACCTCTAACGAGGAATCCCTGTTGTTTACTTATTTCGATTGAGTGTCACTCACTACCAAATAGACTAGAACACAACAATACAACTCGAACTGCCAACATACGCCCATTCCCGATTAATGGCGGGAATTAAGCCACCAGGAACTGCATGGGAATGTCAATCAATAGATCTACTTATCAAGGCAGTATAAATGTTCCAATGAATTGCAGTTGTTTTACTCAGAAAATATAATTACGCAGGGCAAGGACGTGTGAACCAATTGGGCGGAGTATTCATCAACGGCAGACCACTTCCAAATCATGTACGATTGAAAATCGTGGAAATGGCGGCTGCCGGTGTGCGTCCGTGTGTGATTTCTCGGCAGCTTCGAGTGTCGCACGGTTGTGTTTCAAAAATCTTAAATCGTTACCAAGAAACCGGAAGTATTCGTCCAGGGGTCATCGGTGGATCCAAACCAAGAGTTGCAACACCAGAGGTCGAGACCAAAGTTGAACAGTTCAAGCGGGACAATCCCGCCATCTTCTCTTGGGAAATTCGCGATCGCTTGATCAAAGTATGCCCCCAAATCCAATTTTTCAAAATAGCCGAATGAAAAATCTCCTTTCAAAATTAAACGAAATTAACTTAACTAATTGTCAACTATTATTAATTTTGACATTAACCTTGATATTCTTGACCTCGCGATCTTTGAATCCCAAAGTGTGCCGAAAAATTCTAAAAATTTCGAACATTTTGAAATTTCTGCAGGATGGCGTATGTGAGCGTAGCTCCGCCCCTTCCGTCAGTTCCATTAGCCGAGTTCTACGAACTACTGGTGGGACATTTCCCTGCAAAAAGGAAGACCTCTTTGACCTCAAACAACATCAAAAGGACCATAGCATTAATCGGATCCTCGGAGGTGAGACGGATTCTCATAATTTATCACCAATTTATTATTTCCATTTGAGAACTTGAAAAATCAGACGCAACCATGCCTTTTCTGCTCACCGAGTGAAAAAAGGGTGCCGTCACATAATGCACGGCTTTTCTCACCTTACAAAAGATAAAAATCGGATCAAGTTCGGATAAGCCTTTCGATTTAGGTTCAAATAGCACCCAGTAGTGATTTTTTTTATCTGACTGAGCTTCTGGATTGTTTACACAAGAAAAAGGGGGCGGAAATGTGGACCAGAATTTATTGGACATGCAGCTTAAATCTTTTATACAATTTTGGCCAGGATCTCACAAATATAAAAATAACCTGATAATATTTTTATCAAATAAAACGAAAAAAATCACATGTTTCAGGTTTAGGGAAAATCGGACAGAATTCTATGTATAAAACAGGTCCTTTGACACTTTTGAGCTTGACCGAACTCAATTGTGCACCTAATCGACAGGTAGTTTCCACCTGAGAATTGAGAATGGATTTTTAGGGAAAACAGGTACAATAGGGTGGACCAAAAATATTTTCTTTCTTTCTTTCACCAAGTTTTTACGGACAGGGTGGGTTTGAAAGAATTTTATTATCTGTTGCTGAGTTGAAAGGAGCATCCTAAACGTAGAAATGTAATTGTCGGCACTCGCTAAGCCGGAAAGATCAAATAAGTCCGCAGTCCGTACTTTTAATATTACGTATAGGATTTGAATTTAAGAATTCCTTTGCGTTTGCTTGGCTTTGGAATTATTCTTTAGAAAAGTTCCTAGTTCTATGCTTGTCTATACCCCAAAGAGTTTAAAAAGGGAAATATTTTAAATTTTTGTGAATTTTCTCATGTAGGAGATCATTCCATGGATGAGTCTGACACTGAAAGTGAACCTGGGATTCCTCTCAAGAGAAAACAAAGAAGGTCACGCACAACGTTTACGTCCGAACAAATGGAAGAGTTAGAGCGGTGCTTTGAACGGACACAATACCCGGACGTTTATACCAGGGAAGAATTAGCTCAGAGGACTAAATTGACTGAGGCAAGAGTTCAGGTTAGAACAATTTAAATAAATTCTCGAATTAGTTAATATTTGGCGGAATATCGAATAAAAGCCCTATTTCTAAGGATAGGCCTAGCTGAAAGGATACCGCATACACCTTATAAAAAAATGTACGGCATTGAAATTCGCTGGGTTTTTTTATATCATATAGAGCTTGGCGTCCTTGACAACTTTTGTGAAGATCCTGCCCCCAAAAGACTGTTTGCCCGCTAGAATTATACTGGTGGGCATGTGCGATACAGAGTGAGATGCAAAGATGAAGTCAGTATAGGACTTCGTGCATGCTCACCTGTGAATTAGACTTTTCGGGGTAGAACCTTCACAAAAGTTGTTCCAGATGTCAAAGGCTGCAACATTTATAAAATCCAGTGAATTCCAATGGCGTAGGTTTTTCCGTAAGGTGTCCTTTCAGCCCCGGATTGATTTAGAGCATTCTGTTTCGTTCTTACACCCTTGAGCGACAGAAATATATTAATTTGTTATTTTGTGGTGTGCTCCTGTTCGGTTCTCCGTATTTTACTCAAGATGCATATCTCAGAATTTATTCATCCCGCGATAAGGGTTCGTCTGCAGAAAGTCAAGTGTTTCATTCAAATATTTGTGGTTTTTGCAGTCGTTTCAATATTTGAGCTTTTAGAGTGAAATGAAACAGTAACAAAAGGTTCTATCAGTTTGTTCTTCCGTGTGATGATAGTCGGGTGTAATGTATGTAATAGTGGTACAGACGGTCCCCTGTCATTTCAATTATTTCGGTATGTGGAGAGTTTGATCTGCTGGGACTGACATAGTCTTTTGGTTGCTCTAGAAAAGTTTATGCATTCAGCAGAATGTGTTCGAATTATTAAATATGTGTACTTCAGGACCCTTTCAGTTTAAGAGTCAATACCAACCCGATTTTACCCAAAAATGCATAATCTGACGCCGACTTCAAATTTTTCCAGGTTTGGTTCAGCAACCGCAGAGCACGCTGGAGGAAACAGGTGGGAAGTTCTGGAGCCGGATCCGTTCAGTCAGTAAGTTCCTCAGGATTTAGTCCTTTGCCGCTGTCCGGAGGTGCATTCTCCAGTGGAGTTATCCCACCAGGGTGCACCGGGATGCAAGGGACCGGCGCAGTGGGTTACGGGTATGGGAGTTCATCTTCAGACGGTCTTCAAACCACGTGCCATTCCTCAACAAATTCCCAGTCCACACATTCACATTCACACTGGACAAGTGGTCGCTCCGCTCCAGGCGGTCATCTATTGTCACAAAATCCTCATTTTGGAACCTCTGACCCTCAGGTAAATAATAAATCGATCTTTACCTGGGGTATAGGAAATTAGTGTACCTTTTACATGACGAGGGAAATAATTCTCTTGTAAAACTTATACGGGGGTAGAATGTTCAGGATTAGTTATTTTAACGTGGTCACGAATATAGTCCGGCTGGAATGTTACAAGAATTTCTGGCAATGAACCAGAATCTTATGTTGACGTTCTGTGAAAACTGTGTTTGGGAGATTTTTGGGTCAAACCTGATTTTGACATGAAAAATGGCTTCCTTGTGCTCAGAAGTTGGTATTCTTAAACGGTAAGGTACAAGGTAGGATAAGGGAGTCAATTGCCCGGAAACTTGTTGACAAGGTAAAGGGAACAGTAAAAGGCTGGATCGTCATAATCCCTTGTGTATATTTTGGCTCAATTCCTTTCAATAATTTAGAGGAACAGAATGGGAGTAACAAATAATAATTCTTTACTTGGATGAATGCGTTCCTTTCAATCTTCAAGACCACCGGGATGCATTTTGGACACAGTACAGTAAATGCAAAAAGTTCAACTAAAGTTGAACATTAAGATGAATTTAGCGTTTTTGAGTAAGGATGTCGGGAATTCACAATTCATTTTTGCCAAGCATAGCATTTTTTTCCAGATAGTAATTTTTAAATTCAATAATAAGGCCTCCGACCGAACTTAACTGGTGTAGGGCTTAATTCCCGCTGATTAACAATATAAATTAGAAGTACATGCCTTAAAGAGGTTTAGCTCTGTGAGGCTAAACTTCTTTCATACTACTACTTCGGTACTCTCAATATAAACGGAATAGAATAGAATCTCTACGAGAAAAGTTTACAGTTAGTGGTATTTGATCATGCATTGTGGTGTCATATCAATTAATTAGTTTTTTTAGAGAATACAATAAGTGTTATCTTATCTAAGATTTTGTCTAATTAATGTAAAATGTAGAGAATTAATAGTTAGGAATTTAGAAATAAATCGAAAAACGAACATTATACTCTTAAGTCTTAACTTTTAACTGTAACCCATTCCAATTTTTCTCTTGTGAATTTCGAATCTTCGACGATGTGAACTTCAAACCCACTTACACGAATTTAAGATATTTATTATATGCTTTATTTTTAAAAAGGTTTTTTCGGGTGCAATTTGTTTGAATTGACTCACTCTAGTTAGAAGTCTGAATTCGTACAAAAATGTTAATTACAAAATTTATGAAATATCCTGTGGCTCCACGTGACATCATCAGGTTGAGAAAAAAATTGAAACCCAATGTCCTTATGGGTTAAATGAGAACAGTTTTGAAGTTTTCAATTTGTGGTGACCTCAAATTCCAAAAATTAAATTTCAAAAATTCAAAAGCATCTCTGATGCATGATGCATCCCGGATCCGCCCGTGTACAGTTTTCTGGTATTAGTGTTTACAGCTGCACTCCATTTTATGTATATTTGTGCATTAAAGATACTTTCATCATTATATACGAAAGGACTGTAATTATTTAAAAAAGAAGAACTAAATAATTGACTAAACCCTGACTTTTGGCCTTAATTTCCAGATGATGAATTTCCTCTCGAGTGGCGGAAATGGTGGCGGTGGTAGTAGCGGGACTTCAGTGACCGGTGATTTTCATCACGGAGGGTCACAAGGGGCGGAGTCGAGTTGGCCGAGTACTTGGAACTCTTCACATCAATTCAGTGCCGGGGACAATTACTCCAGGTAGGTCTTTCAGCCTTCATTTCCTCACACATCATTAACCTCAAACTCTTTCAATTTCGGATGAGGTTGAGTAGGCCTTTGGGACTCATCATCCACATTTTTGTCATCATCACTGTCCATAATACATTGACCCTTCAAAGGGCTAAAATCATTAGGATTCTTCCACTATGCATTCAAATTAGCATTTCTGAATATTCCATCACTCTCGTGGTCAGATCGCCCATTCGACATTCTGAAAGTGTAAAAATATCACACAAAGTGGATCCATCAGGCTCCGGGTTCAATTCCTGGTCGACCCACTTCTCAAATTCTTGATTTTTTTCTACTTTTAACAGTTTTTCTAAGAAAAAAATTTCTGCCTACTTTTTCTGGAAATTGAAAATGATTTTGCATTAAAATTTAGATTTTTCTGCTCATGCCGGACCCTGTTAGGTTTTCTCATTGAGTTTTTCCAACGGGCATTTGCATAATATAAGTCAAATGAGCAAATGCTGTCTGCCGCGAAATGAGAGCAAAAGTTGTGGCGAGTAGATGTAAGAGGATTACTTGGGATAGTAAATGTTGGGAACGAACTGCTCTTGTGCGTGATGGTCGAAGGCATTTACTCTGAGTTATTCTAATTCGACTCAATACATACCAATCTCTCCCATTTGAAAAAAAACATCAAATGTTGACCAGACCCTCGGGTGAATGTCAAAGAATGGATGTATTTTTATATTTAAAATTTAGATTTTAATGAAATTCATTAAAATCAATACTTAGAAAAAATGTCTTTGATTTTAAATTCAGTATGATGGCAGCCGCTGCGACAGCGAACAATGAGATGTTTGCAACCTCAGTCCTTCCTTACCATCATCATCACCATGCAAATTCCATGTCACAATTTACTTCCGCTGCAGCTGCCGCACAAGCTTCATCAATGTACAAAAATTATGCAAAGAATCCACAGTCAATTGGGTTATTTTGATGACCACACGCGAAACACTACTTACGTTCCAGGAAGTTCCTTTTACCTAATTTTATTTAATTAATTAAAATAATTAAGTGATTACGTGATAAAGTGACACACGATACTAGATGGGTATTGTTGTAGGTTGTGAATTTACTTCAAGAAAGTGCCAAAACCTGTCAAAAAGTGTCTTAATTATGATGTGGATATACGAATGCAAAATATGACGTGTCTTTCCTATACAGCCTGTAAAGGGTGGTGCAAGAAGGACATATTTAGTTTTGCACCACCCTTTCTATCTGTAACTCAGCCGATTACAGTATTACCTTCCGTGTTTGTGTATAAAATCACTAGTATAAAATCTGACTGAGAATAATAATTATCAAAATGCCTTTACCGTTCCTTCCGAATACAAGGAAATTTAATAAATGCTACATCCAGAATTTAATATCGTTATTCAAAATTTATTTGATTGGGAGTTTGTTGGGTTGTCGATTAACAAAGCAAGCTAGAAATATTATTCACAACAAGGTATGAATTGTCTGCTCGTTAGACCGAACCCCAACACAACCGAATAGATACACAGTTTGTTTAACTGTATCAATGTATACATTTTAATTCCGTATTATTTTGTTATTGGATGGCGTTGGATCCTTCGGCCTCTAATAATTTCGAAATGGACTCATTATTGAAATTTTTTTCTCATTCGGGAACATTCGCGACGACCGCGACGAGCCCATGCACAGCAATCCCTTATCAATGTAGTGGGTTCGATCCCTCCATCCTGACAATGTCTGGATTACATTAAAGATGTTGAGTTTTTCTTCTCTATGATAATTTCGAGTTTCTGGACTAATTCGTGGCGTTGCGCCGATCCTTGTCGGCAATCGGCTCTTCTCATCTTGTTGTCCACCACCGGGACAGGACGGTTTGGCTCACACTGTGCAAGTTGTTGAATTTATTTTTTGTTGTACGCAGTTCGGTCGGTGCGGAAAAGAATTGAATGAATGAGAAGGTCAACAAATGTAAATGTAAATGCCTGGATGGCTGGGCCGGTGGTGGGAGGCTTTTATTAATATTTTTTATTCATTTTGTGGTGGAGAGGGGAGGTTAATCTCCATGTGATCTAATAGCACACCTAAGGATAATAATATTACTTTATCAAGTACTTCCACCGCCTCGTGCCTTCTGCTGGTGCCACCCAAGCGGTGTACTTGAGAAGTGATATACATCACACTCCGCTCTCCGGTCGATGACAGTTCAGTATTTGTGGAATGCATGCATCAAACACCTCATCACATCACCTGATCTTAATGGGAATTTGAAAGATCATACCAGACCAAGGCTTAAATGCTCTATCAATCTATCAAACAAATTAGTATATAGTCCATTTTATTTTTAAATAATAATTGCAGAATTGCGTGTACGGATCTTCATTGACCACAAAGTAAACAAATCTCATCTATAGATAAGCCGGTAGTCAAAATACGTAATTCTCAAATTCTCCACTTTTGCAAAGAATGAAATTCCGACGGGCAACCCCGTGGCAACCAAATTGCATGGATTAAGTAGAAAGTTTTTGACCTTTGACGTCATTTTGTAAACTATGAGTTGTACATTGGAGAAACCTATTTCCCATTGTCATAATGTGCTCCAACCGATAAATAACGACTTGTTGGGCTGACTATTGGCATACCTATAAAGGAGGTTCCTTGATTGACCCTATACAGAAAATGGTAAGATTGTGACGTAATTTTTCCACCGGAATAAATCCAAGCCCTGGCACCTAATTAAAATCGGTCATTTTCGGCATTCTAAAATGTTAAATGCTTTCTCTGCTGTGGTCACCGTTAATTCACGTAAAAATGTACCGCTGTTGCAGATCTTTGTCATAAATTTCTATGGGTAATCGGTAAATTCTGAGAGAGAAGTCAAATAAATTATTCTGAATAAGACTCATGTTAAAGAAATCATGTTGGTTGCCACACCTATTCTGTCGCGGTGGTCCACATGCCGATAAGGGAGACTGCCGACAAGTCAAGTCAATACTACATGAAAAGTCAACGGGCCTATTGATTGGAGAGACATTGATTCGATAGTGACCAAATAACATGATGTCACCTTGTAATCCTCCACTCCTTTGACAGGGACAAAGACCACCACGGACTAACATCACCAGTCACCACCAGCACCAGCAAAAGTGCCGAAGAAAAGAGAATGAGAATTGAATAGTATAATATTGCGAGTGGATGGACGGGATTTGCTTTGGAAAGCAATCATGCAAAGCACCCTTTTCTTTGAATGGACTGTATAATGGAGGGTAGGGTTCTTTGTGATTGTTGACGTTGCGGTGCCTTTTGACCTCTCGGGGTGTTCCCCAACAATATCCTCTTAATGATCCTCATTTCTTCCACACCGGTGTCGGCAGACTGACAGGAATTCAGTTTTCTTTATGCAATTTCGATGGCACACCTCATCAGAACATGTATGCTAATTTCATATAAATTAATTCTAAAAACAAATCATTTTTTGCAACAATGAATTTAATTGAATTCATTTCTCCTGAGGCAAGAATCTCTGTATTCGCGTCCAAAACTTGTTCCCGTATGCGGTATTATGAGCTTTCTAGAAAAAACAACTATTTTTTGTGGGTTTCTATTTAAATGGGTTTCGAAACCTCGAACTATCAATGTATATCGGTCCTAACCACTATGGGTGTCTTCCTTAGGCCAAATAGAGAGCACCCGACCCTAGGGAGTGCAATTGCAACGAATGTCAACCAATTTGTGCCCTTCAGACCGGAAATAAAAGGTATCTGGAATTACATGCGAAAAAGACCAGACTTCCTGGATTTGCGGTTCACTTTATGCCTGTAAAAGACTAGAAATTAATCGGAAGCCTAACATAACGGTGATACTAGTGAGTGGGCCTATAATAGTTGTTTGTTGATCGTGAGAAAATGTTTAGGATGAGAGCAGAGACTGGGTGGCACTCATTTATATGCGGACATGGAGTGAAAAGAGGCGGAACTAACTGTTGAGTTTGTACATTTAAGGAGGGACACATGTCTCTGGTCTTTAGCATCATGCCTCATCATACGGACCGGGTTTCGTTTTCGTTTTGAAAAATAGGAAGGACGGGATCGGCATCGGCGGAACTATTGAATTTCATTTTCATTATGGTTCGGAAAGTACATTTATGCATACACACATCCTCATATCCACCGAGGGTTGATTCTGGCCATAAAAGGAAATCCATTTTATGTTTCAACTGGGGTTGGCCATTAATAAATCCTTTGTCACCACAATGGAATAGCAATGGCGATGGCTGTCCTTGCACTGCATCTGCATCTGCATGTAACCCCTTGGATTGATGAGGAAATGGTTGCCAAATTAGGAATGACGAAAGGGTGTTTCATCCAACCTAGCCGGGTGATCGTCAGATATTCTCGTATTTTATAATACAACGGTGATATTTTCCTTAACATCGCCGGCTATGCTTTCCAATGAGGTAAAATTGCCTTCCATTTCGCCTAGTGGAGGTACCCCTTTGTGGTAGGGAGAGTCTCAAGCAGATGAAAATTTCTTGAAAGCACCAATAATTAACATTTTTTATATAAATTTAAAATTCTGAGTATTGCCTCGGTTCGGACTTCTGTCTGTAGCTAAACTATTGGTTAGACAAGAGAACCTGCTGAAACTTCAGTAAATAAATTACGTATATTAAATTGACCTGAGTGGTATTGAAGTGCACATGTTCGGAAATCATAAAATCTGAGAATGGATTGACGCTATAAATTCGACTTGTAAGCGTAATTTTTATGAGAAATTCTTACCTAGTTTCTAAACTTGTTGACTTTAGATTAATTAGAAAAAGACTAAGTAATTGTCATTCAGTGAAAAGCACGGTCAATAAGACGCAAACCGCATAAATAGTATACTGATCCATTGTCATGTCTAAGGCTCCGATCAGATCAGATAATTCGGATCAGATATCAGATCAGATCAGATATCAGATAAGATATTTTTTCATTTATCTGATCTGATATTATCAGATCAGATT
>JAQFYE010006101.1:0-11170 GCA_034694305.1 Protaphorura glebata
GGATGTTTTCTCACTACATGTAGAAAACATCCTCAGGCCTCACCAAGCCCCACCCATTAACCCATTGTATTTCCTCCGGATTTGACCTTTGATGACCTCCTGCGGGTTAGAATTTCACTTTGACAAAAAAAAAATGTTTGGATTCATCATTTGGGTGGCCCAAGTTACCCAAAAAGTTAGGTCCGCTTGCTAAACGCAGGGGGCAGTTCGCGAGTGTACCTTGTAAGAGCTCGTAGTTCGAATAGCCCAATGAACGAGTCAAGAAGTTAAATTTTTATTAAACGCCCGGGAGTCTAATCGGCCATTTACAGTAATGTAGTCTCAAGTGTATACTGTATAGCTGAACCGATTTTAAGACGTATAGTTAATTTTGACCCGGTTCGTGTTTACAATTTCACAGTCCAGTCGTTCGCATTTTCGTTACTTTCTTAGACTTTGGTCTCGGAAGTCGGAATTACTAGTAAATCGTGATGGACTTTGGTACAGTACAGTTATGTATAACCTCAGCTGGATTTTTTTTAAATACTCGCAAGATCCTAGTTTTCAATTTTGTTCTCTAGAATATTACGCGCTCCAACATCATTCGTTAGAATTTTCTAAGTTGTAGGAATCTACGAAAGTATTTTTTTAATCAGTAATTGGTAATAAAATAAACATTTATTGCTTAATGCAGCAAAATGTGTGTTGAACCTCGGTTCGGGTTTAATATCATTACTATGATAGTGAACTTGAACTCGAGGTCCAGTTCAACGCGAATCACGTGAACTCGGTTCGTCGGTCAAGCAGGTAACCGTCCAATATTATTCGACCCTTAGTCGTGGTCGTGGTGGGGAAAACACTCTTTCGATTTTTCAGACTGTCCGTATTCAGGGAACCCAAACTTGACAGTGTAACTATTATCACGAACGTATACTGGGTATTGATTCTTTTTTGGTAATTTAAGACTAATTTATTCCAGAATTACACAATTGCTGAGGCCACCCTTAAAGAATTGAAGACCGTACTCCTTGTAGATGTTCCTGCAGAGTACTTGAACCAAATTGTATCGGAGACAGAAGTGTCTCTGAAAAGATGCAAATTATCGACTGCCTCACCTAATAAAATGAAATACCCGAACCCAGCCATGGAACTACAGACGCCCAGATCAGGACGTGTGCTTCGATCGCACATGAAAGGCCAAAGATCTCAGTTGCCGATCCTCCCTGACGTCCGACACAAGCGAAGACCGAATCCGAAAACCCCGAAATCATTGACACCGATCTCAGAACGTATATTACGTTCACTTGTGAAGACCGGAAGATCCCAAAAAGTGTCGATTTCATCTAATCAACACAATAAAAGACAGAATCGCATCACCCCGAAATCACAGACGGCGGTCTCAGAACGTATATTACGTTCACTTGTGAAGACCGGAAGATCCCAAAAAGTGTCGATTTCATCTAATCAACACAAAAAAAGACAGAATCGGATCACCCTGAAATCACAGACGGTGGTCTCAGAACGTGTATTACGTTCACTTGTGAAGACCGGAAGATCCCAAAAAGATTCGATTTCATCTAATCAACACAAAGAAAGACAGAATCGGATCACCCCGAAATCACAGACGGCGGTCTCAGAACGTGTATTACGTTCACTTGTGAAGACCGGAAGATCCCAAAAAGATTCGATTTCATCTAATCAACACAAAGAAAGACAGAATCGGATCACCCCGAAATCACAGACGGCGGTCTCAGAACGTGTATTACGTTCACTTGTGAAGACCGGAAGATCCCAAAAAGATTCGATTTCATCTAATCAACACAAAAAAAGACAGAATCGGATCACCCCAAAATCACAGACGGCGGTCTCAGAACGTATATTACGTTCACTTGTGAAGGCCGGAAGATCACGAAAAGATTCGATTTCATCTAATCAACACAAAAAAAGACAGACTCGGATCACCCCGAAATCACAGACGGCGGTCTCAGAACGTGTATTACGTTCACTTGTGAAGGCCGGAAGATCACAAAAATTGTCGACTCCCTCTCATCAACACAATCGAAGAGAGAATCCGGTAACCACGAAATCACCGACGCCGGTCTCACGGCAACCAACAACGGATTCTGGCGACGAGCAAGTTGCTGGTAAGATTAGTCAAGTTTATAATTCTTTGTAATGGCAAGGCAATGTATGGTGATTATCATAATCGTAAACTTTTAACATAATGTTATTAACCGCCCTGTACCGTAAATGTGATATCAGTACTGGGTCTCTGACTGACTCAAACAATAAGTTATGCTAGGTTTCACTTTTATCACCGCCGGTGTGTCCTACGCTCAATATAAATCTCGTCTTAGAAGTGTCATATTGGAATATTTACATTTGACCGAATCAACTCAGGATTTCGATGTTAACATGATGACTCGTAATTGGCTGATCGATGTGTTGCACGTTCCACATTTTTGCATAATCAACTTGGATGTAAAGGAGTTGTTCAAAATCCAAATCCAAATGGATCTTGGGACCCAGAATAGTGAAATGAAGCTTTATACCTGAATTAATCTATTTCAAATTTTGAGCATTTCTATGAAATCTGAGATCCTGTATTTTGTACCCCAAAAATCTTCGCCGTGAAATTCCAAAGGTTGACCTCGCCAGGTCCAATTTTACTTACAAGTTATCGAGTTATCACCACGAATGGGGCTTCTGAAGGAATGAATATATTTAGAATATTTACCCTAGAATAAATCTAAAATGGGGCCTAATACAATTTTTTAATTCGTTGAACTTCTCTGAACGCATAATTGGCAAAAGTACTAAAAGAGAAGGAAAAACTTCTTCGGAGCATATAACATAAAATTCGACCATTTCGGATTACTGTCTCAGAATTAAATACATATAATCTCAACTCACTGTCACTATTGTGCAGAGTGGTTCAAAACACTCGTTCACAAATATGAAGCGTCGATAGAAGAACAATAGGAATATTAGTACACACGGAAGTGACGGAAGAAAAACTCTGGATCAGGTTTGACACCTGATATATAGTTCTAGTGCTTATACTTAGATAGTACTTATGTACGCAAGTTATCCCAGGTAGTACAGGATTGGCTCTTTTGATTGTGGACAGTTAGCTACGCCAATATCTCAAGCAGCTTGAATCAGAAAATTTTGAAATTTTTTGTGGTGTATCGGTGGATAGTTTGGGACAATCGAGAATTTTTGCAAATTTTTTGCATTCTGTCATGTGGGTGACATAATTCGCGAACTTGAATTAACTATAGTCTTTTCTACAATACTAGAACTTTTCCAAACGTACACGAAATCATCGCGCTGCTTTTCAAAACCGTTTTTTGATGAGTCCGAATTCTAAAAATTCCGCAGAACTTGTGTCTGTGGACTTTACATGAATTTTAGGAATAATTTTTGCTCCAAGTCTCGAAACTAAATCGGCTGCGTAGGCGCCGGTTTTCAATGATGCCATGCCATGACGAAAAAAATACAAGACGCGACTGGTAAGGGTATATCGCAGCCACCAAATCTTCAGAAACCGATCTCAGAGTATCGGTTATGAACTACTCCGAGTTAGTTTAGGTTTCGCATTTTGGAATTCTATAGTTTGAGGGGTCACTACACTGGGGGTCAAACTTCCAACAGCCATCAAATGCTCACTAAACTTTTCTGATTCCTCAATGCCATATTCCGTGTCAGTTATACCTAGTTTGCGATAATAAATTCGGCGATCGGCTTTTCGTATTCCCCTTTTTTCCGAGCCAGGTGACCCTCAAACAGCTTCCTACAGAATAGGACTTTTGCCCTAGATTTAAAGGGGCAAAGGGATGGACTGACGGAACGGGCTAATGATCGGGGAAGAAAGGTGCAGATAGTTTTGCATTTTCGACGGTTCCTGGTGCCGCCGACTATGTTGGATCATTCAATCTTGGAAATCTTAAATTCCGCGAACTTTCGACCTTCCTACGATCTGCCGAAATGACAAAACTCCGTTGGAAAAAGTTTACTTAATTTCGGTATTTATTCCACCCACGTGACTGAATACAAAAAATTTGAAAAAATTCTCAACTGTCCTAAACTCTGGATGCACCACAAAAAATTTCAGAATTTTCTGATTCAAGCTGCGCGAGATATAGGCGTAGCTAACTGTCCACAATCAAAAGAGCCAACCTTGTAACACATGAGTGCGATGGCCTGGCCGGATATGGCAAAAACTTTGCTTCACTAATTTAGAGAATTAGGACTCATCCACCTATCGTTATGACTTACTGTAAAATGACCGTTTAGACGCCCGGGCGTTTAACTAAAAACGGCATATGTGTGTCCCCGGCGTTTATTTCAGCAGAAGGGTGATGCGCACTATGCGGTCTTATGAAACAAACTACCTCGTGACTCGGCGTCTAATCGGACCCATGCCCATGTCCATGTGACTAATCGGTCATTTACGGTGGTTACGAACTAAGAGTGTGGAATCTGACTCCTTTCATTTCAAAAAGAGGACATTTTTGTTGACACCAAACCAAACAAAGGTCACGTCCGGGTTTTGGGAACCATCCGTTAGACGGCACTGGTGTTTCATTTCCACAGGTGGCAGTAAATAAACGCATTAAAGGATCTTAGACATTAGGATAGGATATGCTAATTTTGATGCAGTGGTTTTTGTCGAATTTATTAAGAGTATAAAGAAAAGCTTACATCAATGTCGACAGAGAGCCTGACTGTGGTGACTGCAAAAGAGTTGAAACATGAAATTGAGGAGAAGTTTTGAAAAATATAAGAAAATGGGGCAAGTTTTACTTGACTTTCCATGGGCGCGGGATGGAAAATCGAGTCAAACTTGCCCCATTTTCTCATTTTTCCCTAAACTATTCCTCACTTTCACCTTGACCTGGGCAGGTCAAACATTGGAATTTTTGAGTCAACTCTTTTGCAGTCACCACAGTCAGGCTCTCAGGTTGACATTGAGGTAAGGTTTTTTTGTACTCTTCATAAATTCGACGAAAACCACTGCATCAAAATTATCATTTATCATGGCCGAGAATCCTATCCTAATGTCTAAGGCCCTTTGCTATTCTTACTTATCTGTAGAATTGTCGTCGGTTCGACGCGGAACTATTCGACAACTCAAAGATGCAACGGACTTAGCACCAACGCCAACTACTACTCCATCGACTGAGGAGAATAATTCCAATCTACAGCCGGAAATCGTCGGTAGGTATATCGTAATATGATGACCCTGTCTAATATTTAATTCCTCCTACGGGCAACACAAATGTTAATGTCAAAATATTCTAGTAACAGGTCGAAACTACCAAACGATCAATGATAATTATATTTATTTTGTAAATCACACGAAAGGTCTACTATAATTAATTTACTACTACATACATTGCCAACCTTTTAAAAATTGAAGAGTCGCCTTCATAAGATAATCCCGGAACATTTATTGCAAAGTTTCGTAATATTTGATGATTTCCAGAAACACTACCCCAGACCCTAGAAACACAACCGGGAGCAAGCGGGGACGATAAATCAGAGCAAAGCATTCAACCGGATGAGTCCAGCATCCAACATCCAACGTCGAAATCGAATACAACCGAGTCTGCCAATGTCGAACATCCCGCTCCCGCTTCTTGGAGTAAGTATTTGAGACATGATTCCACCGGCTAAGTCTTGAAAGTCGTAGTTTGTAAATTTAATTTAGATAATCCTGGAACATTTATTGCAAAGTCTCATAATATTTAATGATTTCCATTTTGATTTCCAGAAACACTACTCCAGACCCTAGAAACACAACCGGGAGCAAGCGAGGACGATAAATCTGAAGAGGAAACCATTCAACCGAATACAACCAAGGCCTCGAATTTGTCAAGAAACTCTATCTATGTCAAGAAACCCCCTTGGAGTAAGTATTTGAGAAATGATTCCACCGGCTTATTTTTATATTCATGCAATGCCAAGTCTTGAAAGTCGTAGTTTGTAAATCAAATGTGAATTTAACACTTTTCACATCATACTCACGTCATACCATGCATCATAGCTAGGGATGAGTTATCTTCCTTAGTTAACACATCACAAAACTTATACAGTTGAATCAGCGAGTTGTCATTGACGAGAACGAATACAGCCACGAGTGACGAGAGAGAACGAATACAGCCACGGCCACGAGTGACGAGAACGAATACAGCCACGAGTGACGAGAACGAATACAGCCACGAGTGACGAGAGAGAACGAATACAGCCACGGCCACGAGTGACGAGAACGAATACAGCCACGAGTGACGAGAACGAATTTACCGTGATTATATGGTATCGCATCAGTCAAACATCAATCTGCACAGTCCATTTATTTTGTCAAAATCGACGAAATCATTTTTTTTTATTTCTTTCATACATCTCTACATTTCTTCCACAGACTGTGACTCGCACAGTACTTTAATCCAATTTACTTGTCAGGCAGTTCATTCAATTTTACGGTCGTATCCATCCATTCCGATTCGCCCGCTTTTATAATTCTCTGATTATTTTGCGCTGTGTCAAGCTGATCGCACGGATTGAAATAAAAGTATTGGGGATCACTCAAGTATTCCGTGAGTTTCACGAACCGTTTTTCGACTCCACGCATCCACGGTCCATGCTAACCAATACAGGGTATTGGTGAGCTTAAAACTCAATTGTTCGACCCCAACCCCACCCACGGTCCGTGCTAACGTCATATTTGAACAGCCCCTTACTGAAAAAATGAACTAACAACATTTCTCATCGTACCCACTGCCAATCTAATTGCGTCGAATTCACTGTGTGTGTCTTTCATTTGTTCGCAACTGGTTTCCACTCCAGTCAGATCCATTCTAGAAAAGAAAACAGTATTAGAGATTGTCGCAACTCAAACGTTTAAATTGTACGAATAGTGGATAAAATCGCTTGGTCAACAGATTCACGATTATGAGAGAGTGGCGTTATGATAGATAGCTTGAAATGTAGATAGATACAACAAGTAGTCCTCCGCACGAATCTGAATTTTGCGAATCTCAAATCCGGCCAAGTGCGGATTTGGGTTTAATAATCTCGAATCTGGTAAAAGTCGAATTCGAATCTGGATCGTGCGGTGAATTAATGTCAATCTAGCCTGAATAAGAGATTAGAAGAATCTTGTAGTCGGATTCGGATTCACGCGAAATCAGTAAAAGTCGGATTCGGATTCGTGCAGAGTGCGGAGCACTAACAAAAAGTCTTAACTCAAGTCAGATGACATTCGCAACCGTTGAGACGTTCTATTAGTTTAATCTTTCCTAATGCTCTACATCAACTATCAACCTCATTCTTATCGTACACGGATGGATGGATTAGTGTATTTGCTTTATTCGGTCACACTGTCCAGGTGTAACTGTTATGAGGAAGCCGACCGTAAATGCAAAGAAAACACTAAAAATATTTTACTTTATTTGAAAATTATATTATTTCGTACTAAATTATACAATATTTAAAACTCATAATAATATCTGTATGATGGAGAATTTTCATTACATCTCAATAATTTGTTCTTTCTTGAAAAATGATTTCAGGTGAAGAAGTGAAAAACAAGAAAGTTTCTGCGGAAGTCCTAAATAACTTCCTAAAATACTTCCCAAAGTATGAAAAGGATACCGTGGTTGAGATCATGACGACCGCCCTGGTTGGCACAAGACGTGAGTTAATTCCAACAAACTTTTTTGAATGTATTGTGTAGTATGTGTCTGTGACAAAAATAGTTTCGCTCCAATTTGTCATACTGGCATAAAACTTATATTGTTACGGTCATTCATAATTTCAATTCAATCGCACACGGTTAAAGTGTGCTACTCTATTGAAAAGAGAATTTTAATTATATTCTTATTTAAATGACTTGAAATTCTAAACGAACATTAGACCGGTGACGTTAGAAATTCTAAATTATATCTATGGTTAGACCTTAACATAATTCCATAATGTTGACAACAAAATATGAACGAAGGGATCTATTATTTGCGACAGACGTTATACAGGGTGAGTCAGAAGTATTTCCCACTGTTTGAGATGACGCCACGAGTGAGATGTTATTGAGTTGAAACCAACAAAGTCGACTAACGATCAGCATATTTATACTTCTGTATTTCATCATACAAAGTATTGGCATTCCCATTCATTCTTGTTTTCATTCATTCTTTTAAAAAAAAACACTCAATAAAAACATGGCAAACGACTTTGTGTCGGAAACATACGCCAATGTTTTATCGACTTTTTTAAAGGAATGGAAAAATGGGGACGACAATACTTTGTATTATGAAACACTGGAGTATGAGCATTCTGATCATCACAATCGGCAGTCGACTTTGTTGACTTTAGCAACGGTCGTTGTGACGGAACCAAAATTCGACCAACTTGGCCCCCGCCTGATCTAGTGTTAAAAGAAGTGGTCGACCACTTCGACGAATATGGTGAGCCCCTCCTATCATATATATTCTCATTATTTCATCTTTGATGATCAATCCAGTTCAGTAATTTTAAGTCCTATCCCAATCCCAATCAAAAATGTTAAGCCGTTTAGTCGTAGTATCATGTCAAATAGAGGAAAATACTTCTGACTCACCCTGTATTTCTACTTACGACTTACAGGAAACTCACAAATTAATTGTTTTCTGTGCAGACATTTTAGCTCCAAGTTATCCAGATTTAACAGCTCCAGCCAACATAATGAAGCTTATTCTCCATGATGCTGGGGAGTCGTGGTTCCGGGAATTTCACATTCACGCACTCCCAGGGCTTCTCCAAACTTGGAACGCAGAGACGACGAAAAGCAACGCGTCAATAAGGGAACAATTCAAAAAATATCCAAATCGAAGGTATTCAGCTCAGACGATCACTAACATGGCCATATGTGCGCTACTGGATGCAATGAGTAAGCCGACAGATTTTAAATATTCCTAATCCTAACAGGTGTGCTAACTTTATTCCTGAATGCATGTACCAATTCTTTTAGTCCAGATCTTCGACAAAGAGACTGGAACGACCGAACGACCTACTTTGAAACATACTTCCCCTAAAGGGCCGTCACGATAACCATGTGTTAGCCCTAGTACATATATTATTTTTCATTGACCAGTTGAGATTCACAAAGAATTAAGGTAGGTTTTTAAAAAAAGTCCAAAGCGGGTGTGTCCTAGAGGTGTAAAAGAGCCGTCCCTGCCCTACAAAATTACCTTCTATCCAACATCTGGCCCGGGCCGGCCCGACCCTTGACAGTTTCACCAGATTTTAGGCCATTTTACATCTCTACTCCATAGTAATGCCTTTTAGTCTGTTTATTTTACGCCGTAAATAGTTTAGGGCCGGTCGGCTCGGCCCTGGATAATATTATTTGTCTTGGCCTGGCCCGGCCCTTATATCCGGAAAATTTGTCGGACCGGCCCGGCCCGGTCCTTTTTCAGCTCTAGTGTGTCCTTTCCATGCTTGCGGTCGATACTTTCTCATAATTTTTCCGCCATTTCCCCAAAGTCAGACCACATGCATGCCCAAAATTCAAACTTCAGGTCAGGAGACCTCCAGCTCTACACTATTCTATAACGAAAGCGAATGTAAATCAGGGTGACAGCCCCAACTCAGAGGAGTAGGAAAGTCAAGTGATCCGAACGGATGGCGTCTCCCACGCTTAGCACCTTCATGGGGACTTTTAGCACATTTCCCAAGAGTAAATATTTTTACCCAGGTTTACCATATAGTTTGCACTCGAATCAATTCAGTCATGGTCAAATTAGAATAGCACTGATAGAACCCCGCCAGTAAAAGATGTCCAAGGAGTTACCCAATTAAAGTTTTAATACTCTGATTTTACCTTTGAATGGGCCTCTTGTCATATCAAATAAATTCTCTTCATTCAATACTCTGATTTTACTCCAATTCCACGGAATGTTTTTATTCAATTCCAGAGAATGTTTTATTCGATTCCACCCGGACCCAGACGAACCACAGCCACAATATATGCAGGATACTTAGAGAGGAATAAAATCATAACTAATACCGTTCATTCAAAACCATCTTATATTTGAGAGTGCCTTTCGGCCTCTGGCCATGGCAATTAAGAGTTGGTTGGTGTCGGTCACCCCCTTATCCCACCATCAGCATCATTATCATTTAGAGTGCCCCAGATATTCCTACAATCTTACATGATTTTGCTTTTCTCTTTCAGGTGAGGTCTCCAAGGTATTTGGAAAATGTGAGACCAGCAAACTGGGCGATAACATTGCAGCAATACAGAAGACAATCAGCCTTCAGATCGGCAAAGGTAAGCCTTCCGCTTAGTGAACACAAAGGGTATATCTCAAAGAAGAGATACACCATATAATTCTGAAAACATCAATTTAAACCAGATAATACACACTAAATAAGTATAGGGAAAAGCATGCCCTGACCTATAGGGCCTTCTTAAGAAATGCCAACTTTTATGCCACAGATATAACCAACCCGAAATCCGTTAAAACTAAAATTTCGTTGTTAGAAACCGAATTATCTGGTCGCGTTGGGAATCATAGTTCTAACTAACTAAAACCCGATAGATGAACTAAAATTAACTGGAGCCGCTTGTTTAAAGCCAGAATTTTCTGTGTAGGCACACTATTTCGGGTTTCAACTTAATCAATTTGTTCACTTCGTGTTCTTGAATGCTTTGGATGACACTTAAATAAAGAAACAAACAAACAAACAAACACCTAAAAAATAAAACTAGCTTTGTTAGACATTAGGTCCCCTTCGTCCCCTTCGCGAGGCTCATGCACAGCACCGGCGGGGGTCGGAGTCGGCGACTCGACGGGAGTTGGCTGGGAAGGGAAGGCGGAGCCCCCAATTAGAAATGTTTTTTTTTAAAATCCGCGCAACGCAAACTAGCTTCACGTAAGGAGAACCGAAAATATAGTGTAAGTATGTCGTTATATCGTGTCGTTCGAGCGACCAAGCTCGAAATTTCTCTTCCGTCGGTTATTTTTTCAAAATTTCAATTTTAAAGTCTAGTGTGTGTGATTTCGACTCATCCAACTCGGGGGACCAACCCAAGATATTCAGGAGATGAACAAAAAAGAGTTGTTTGAAATCCAAGGTTCGGAAATATCATGATATTTATATAAATATCAAAATATCGGATATTTTTGATATATATCCGATATTTTTG
>JAQFYE010006102.1:0-11168 GCA_034694305.1 Protaphorura glebata
TCAGAGGTCACCTGGCAAGGTCATATTCACAGTCGATGCTTCTTGTGACCTCGTCTACCTACCATGTAAGTTTCGTTAAAATCCGTCAACTTTTACGGGCATGTGACGTCTGGTGACCTCAAAGGTCACCTGGCGAGGTCATATTAACGCCAGGTGATTCTTGTGACCTTGTGTACCTACCATATTAATTTCGTTGAAATCCGTCAACATTTACGGCATGTGACCTCTGGTGACCTCAGAGGTCACCTGGCGAGGTCATATTTACACCAGGTGATTCTTGTGACCTTGTGTACTTACCATATTAATTTTGTTGAAATCCGTCAACATTTACTGTATGTGACCTCTGGTGACCTGGAGTTAGAGGTCACCTGGCGAAGTCATATTTACACTTCCTGTGTCTCGTGACCTTGTGTGCCTACCCTGAAAATTTCGTCGAAATCCGTCAACGTGTGGACGGACGGACAGACAGACAGACAGACGGACGGACAGACGGACAACACATTCACATAATGTCTTGCTTACGCAACACATAATAACTGGTGTAAACGAATTTGTTTCGAATTTTGGGGGCCCCCTTAAATGTTCTAGGGAAGGCGGTGCTTCCCCTGCTTCCCCTTATTTACGCCACCGTGACCGAGATGTAAGAAACGAATATATGTACAAATACTTAAGTTGCTAAGGTTGAGTAATTGAATAATTGAAAACAATGTTTCTGCTCAGAGAGTGGAAAGCGTTGAGAGCTGAGATTTTGGTCAGTGGTCGGGGCGATATCCGGACTTAGAAAAAATATTTACAAGAAAAAACATCAGGGAATGCCAAGAACTTAAGAAAAAAACTTTCATGTGTACTCGTCAAAGAGATCTTCATTGAATTTGGACCAGCGGTTTGCTACTGCAGTGGCACGGGGATTGCACGGCGGGAAGGAAAAACAGCCGATTTATATCTGCTTCCATGCGTTTACTGCCAATCATCAACTCATGTCAAATTGAAAGTCGTTGTTGGGTCAGGAATTTTAAACCTCCTTTTGTGTCTGAGTCCTTTCTCTTTCCCCGTATACACATGATAGCGACTTTCATTAGGAAATCTCAATTTTAAATAAACTTACGGAACACCCTCTGACAAGTAATCTATGAAACACTCTGTGGCCGAGTCCTATTTTTCCCCGTATAACCCAGTAGTTAGATTTTCGAGAAAATCTCAGTTTAAAAAAATATGCTGTGACAAATAATCTGAGAAACACAGCTGCGGAGTTACCCCAATGGGTCGCCAACCAATCACAACCGTCAGTCAGACAACTTTTTTATCATCCACAATATTCTACCCGTAACCAAGAGATATGAAGTCAACGGCCCCTGCTGCCCGACAGAGAAGTAAACTTGATGCTCGGCGGATTAAAATGAAGGTCATTTTTTATTCAAAGGTCATTCCAAAATTATTTTTTAGAAAAAGTTCCTGAAGCTGCTCAGACGCATTCCTGAGGCGCCCAAGTCGAAATTAATTTTCTGGTATTCTTGGTTAGCGTTACGAACAAACAATCACGACAGACAGACATCATCCGAACGTTATTAAATACTCAATTACTTATGTATTTATCACGATATTGTAGTTGTTGGTTAAATATGTTTCAAGGTTTTTGGAAATAGATGTAGTGTAATCTGTCGATAGTCGATATACTCAAATCTTTCATCAAATCTACGTTAGAATCTCTTCGAGAGTTTTCTTCATTCAATTTCTATATGTAATAAAACCCAGTTATTTAATGATTCACGCGGATATAACCGTGAGGATTGTCAACTCTTTTTGATAAATAGGCACAGAAATGCAGAAAAGGGGTTTATATTGCTCAATTTATGTTCGAAACCATTATTTCTCATAACAAAAGGAAGAATGAAGATAATATAGTATAGCGAGCGACTACAAATATGAAAAAAAGTATAAAACACTAAACTCACTGTGAATGGCTTCCGAAGACATATTCATTGAAACGGTGTCTTTGTGAGTTTATTTTTCAGTTTAGCTCTGAAAGGATCTGGCTGTCACTAGTGATATATTTACGAGCATCACTCTAATAAATAATCTCCCTTTTAGTGTGCCGAGTACTCTCTTTTATAATTTCCAATCCCGATTGTGCTTGTGCAATACGTACATTTTAAGTCTTCATTTGCCAATTTTCAAAACGAAAAGGAAACGGATACAGTGTAACGATTTTTGGTACTTTCGCACCTAAATATCCCGACGATGGCGTCTGTACTTTTCAGTCTGATCTGAAAATGACTCAACGGAAAGACGTAGAATTTAATACTATTTTCCAATATTAAAATTATTGGATATACCCCAGAACGATAGTTTCAACAAGAATGGTACTACCGTAGCGTTCAATCAGTTTAGGGGAGGAAAACCCGTTTTATTTCACAAAGCATCAGCAGAGAGAATCCTTTTCCGTAATGAAAGAAATTAACTAACTAAAGTCTGTGCAACAATAATAGGCCCCTGAAAATTGTTTCCAACGTTCATTTCAGTTTCATTCAAAGTTTGAAACAAAATCGATTCTAATGGGCTCGATATACTTCTTAGCTTTCGTTTTGCGGTCCGCTTTCGCTTCCTCTTTCGCCAAGACGCTATATACTTATTTTCATCTTTCGGTTTAGTTACGTTAAGGAACTCTTAACGAACGATTTTCACTTAGCGGCAAAGTTGAATTTTTTTCAACTCTTCCGTTAAGTGACGAGTGAAAGTGATTACAATTAACTGGAGAATGAGTCGTCTTCCTCCTTTGTTTCACTTTAACAATTTATACTTCACGCGCATGCAGAAACCTTAGGCGAAAGAGAAAGCGGAAGCTGAACCGGAAGCGAAAGCTTAACTAATAAACAGTCGATTAAGAGATGGGGATGTAACCTCCCATGTTAAGAGATGGGGATGTAACCTCCCATGTTAAGAGATGGGGATGTAACCTCCCATATTAAGAGACGGGGATGTAACCTCCCGTGTTAAGAGATGGGGATGTAACCTCTCATGTTACGAGATGGGGATGTAACCTCCCAGTGCTAATGCTGCAGTTGCGTGCTTCCTCTCGACCAGCTGCAATTCTGTGCAACCCATAGCGGTCATGGTGACACTATGACTTGCATTGATTTCAATTATGACGCTTTTTCAAATGCTGCATGTGAGAACCATGTCGTGTGCTTCGAACTGTTATTATATATGTAATAGCAATGAACGTAATTCGGTGGTGATACATGAGTGGTCTGAGTTAAGTGGGTTTCTGATATGCTGCCAACTGTGTTCTATAAGTGGAGATCGGTGGTTTCGGTGTGAGAGGTGTGACAGCACTGTGCATCGCGTGACAGACGGACAGGCGGACGGGCAGTGGGATTTTATAAGCCCTTTGCAGGACAGCGTTCACCGGCTAATAAAGTATGTATAAAGACCGCTTGAGATGAGAAACAATGTTTCGGTTTTTGGTTTTTGGATTTGTTGAATGTTTGTAAAACTGCATACACCTGCTTCTTGCGTTACCCTGGGAACCAGTGGAGTGTTCTGTGTATAAAATTTCTAAACTCACTTTTACTACACAAATCTTGCAAAGTAAAAGTCTCCATTTTCATCCCTTCTTTCTCTTACATTTCTCTCTGCTCTCCGCACTCAGCGCGATTCGTATTTCTACAGTGCGCCTGCGCGGTTTATTACTTTGCCTAGCTTGCTGACAAAGATTTGAGCAGTCAAGGGACTGAAGGGACTAGGACTGAAACGAACCAGTTCATTGTTAGATTATATTCTTGTAATTTCTAGGCGCATTGCATCTCAAAACCGGGGTTAACCATACGGAAGCAAATCATACCTTCTTCGTCATGTCATACTTTCGCTTATCTTCTCTTCTCAGAGACATTACATCCTGTACCTTCAAATTATGATTCATTATATACATATTCACTGAACTCATGAAGAGAACATCATTGCAAACCATAGCAATGCAGAAATTGGTCTGCTAAAATGTTGTCATTGGTCGGTATCATTTCACCGTTTTGGCTTCTAGCTCTTCTTGTGTGTTTCCACTTAATTATTATTTGAGAAACTATCCAATAAACTTAAAATCATGCCCACTTTGTTTCCGCAAACTTGTTCCAGCAACCCTATTATTCCCTGCTGCTATATATGAATTTTATTTCATTCTTTTTGGTCAAATTGTTTAAAATCTTAAATAAGAACGTACACTTAAAAAATTGGATGCTTGAAATCGATGAACATATAATTAACTGCCGACTTGTTAAAAATTGTTATTCAACTTTTCGATAATAATAGCTAGTTTTTCTTGTTAACCGGTGTTATTCTGAATTTGATTTGGCCTGCTCATGGTAAACGGTGATGGGATCCATCAGGGTTACTCATACAAATTATGTCTTCTCGTTAAACCTTTCTTGTCGTATCATAATATTTCTGTATTCTCCTTGTTGGCTAAAACCGGATCCAAATAATAACAACAGCGTAAGCTGATATTCTTGACCTAATAAAAAAGAAGTTAACTAAAACTATCTTGCATCAAAATATATTTTATGACGTGACATTTGTGTTCGTCAAAAGTTCGAACACTCACCGAACCGGCCAAGATTTAATTGTGCTGCTCCTGTGATGAGAATTAATATAAATATTTAATTTGAAGAAACCCAATTCTCAATCTGCCGACGACAATTTCTATCTTCCGTCATATTGTTAACTCATTAATTAGTAAGGTGCTAAAGAAGTCATATCGTATCGTATTCGCAATTGTCGTAAAATACCTTAATATTTGCCAATTTCCTCGACTTAACCTATAATCGCATAGATTGAATTGAATTCTATGACGTGTTTTTGCCTCTGCAGTCATATTTTCAATATTTGTCTTACGATTGGAACAGAAATCCATATATACTAAAGGCGGTCCACATTTTATTTACACACCTTTCAATGGCTCTCGCCTCTTACTCGAGCGTGCTAAAAATTTGAAATTTGGTATTTTTACTTCTCGGAAATAACACTCCAATAAAAAAATTGCACATTTTCAAAATTTTCAAAAATGTCGAAGAAATTCGACTCAGAAGTGGATGTCAAGATTTCAGAAGTTTCCAAACGCCATCTAGCGTCGACGCTCGCTTCATCTTCATCTTCTGTTTCAGGAAGCCGAATCCATAAAAGTCCATGGGACTGATGTCAAGGGCGTTTGTCAGGGATCTCTTCATTGGAAATGATTGTCATTCCGAAATTTGATCTCATATCTTCTGCTTAGCGGGTGGTTTTCCAGGATGCGCGCGACGAATTTTCGTCATGGTAGAAAAAAACTTTGTCGGCCTCTCCCTGATATAATATTGGGACTTTTCTTTCCGAAATTGGTTGCAACACATGCTGAATGAAGTGTTCCGAGTTAGTTTTTACATTTTGGGCCACCTTGATGAGAGGGATGACTCCACGACCCATCAAAGCACCGACATCCATGAATCGTCCGACAAACTTAATTTTTGGCTTGTTTTTTACGGGACGTCGATGAGGTTTATGCTCCACAGCGGGGGGTGGGAGCCCGATATTTTTTTGATTTCGACGATATCCGACAGGGATGAGTATGTTCGTCTATGCGCTGCGAGATACCATAATTCCATCCTTTTTCATCTCCTTGACAACTGAATTTCTGAGAAACAGTCTTTGGAAACTTCTCGAATTGTCAAATCCACTTTAAACTCCAATTTCTTCGGCATTTTCAAAATTTCTGAAAATGTGCAATTTTTTTTCTGGAGTGTTATTTCCGAGAAGTAAAAATGCCAAATTTCAAATTTTTAGCACGCTCGAGTAAGAGGCGAGAGCCATTGAAAGGTGTGTAAATAAAATGTGAACCGGTGCATGTTGTAGTAAATAAATGTGTTCGACATGTTTAACTGCATGCAACATGTGTCCTTACACTTTTGAAAATATAAATTCAATTAAAATAGTTAGTTCACAAGATTCCACAATTTCAATGGTCGACATTTTAAATGTCTGTAATGTAATTTTGACATAGGTAGTCGAACTTTGGTATTAATCACCACAGTCAGACTGGAGTCCGTCTGATCAATCGGTCATCCAGTGAGGAAGGAAAGGAAAGCCTACACTGGTAACGAAAAACCCAGGGTCATCACCAACGGTTGCTAAACTACAACATACAGATAGTACACACGAGATACTCCTATGTAATTGTAGTTGCAAATGTAAATGTCACACATGGAGATAGTGAAGAGAACTTATTGTCTCAAACATTGATTTGTTTCTTTTTGTAAGTTATAACTTTCCCCAAATGTACACACTGGAGAAAGTTTACTCTTAACTTTTATAAAAGATCTCAAAGAGAAGTCATAGTTTCCATACAGTATTATCTGGGTATTTTTCAAACTCGGAAAACAGGAAACCACAAAAAATAAAAGTCTACAAACCTTCGGTTGAATACAGGACGTAAATCTTTATAATCCCATTTCGGTCTCTTGACGTTGCCCATAGATTTGCTGTAATTTGTTCTGGAGAGAGACTCATACGATAAACATGGGTTGATTATTCCACGTTCTCCACTGCGATTGTTACGAGACCATCGTTCATTTTCTTGCTGAAAAAGGGCTTGGTTCCAAATAGTCTCCTTGTCTAAAAACTTTTTCTCATAAGGTGGGACTTCAAGCAACGGATTCGATGAGAAATTCGAGCCACTAGGCATTGGATCAGGTGTTGTGTAACGACGGATCTTGATTTTGTCAAAAATGCTCTTCCCAGTAGTGTGGTGTTTCATCCACTCGGGGCTATTGTATTCGAAAAATCTGCTTTCCTTTTCGTGAACGAGATCATGTACAAATTTAACATCCATGTCCCAAAGGCTGTAAAGCATAGAATTTCAATTTTAAAATAGTACATAATGGTAAACAAGTAGAAGTACAACAAATCACACTTTACGTCTCCTATTTCTGATCTAATGGGATTACTATCATTTGAAACCCCCTAAAGATAGATTAATTGAATCTACTGACGACTGTAACATAACACGACAAATATGGAATCATGATGAACAAAATATAGGCCTGAATGTGTGTCTGCGCTGATAGAATCACGCTACGAAAGATATGAATAGAATCCACAAGTCCGGAAGATCTGCTGGAGGTTTTCAAAAGCTTACACGTGTACGTTAACACAAAAGAATGTACTGGGCGAATCAGAATTCCTGCGCGCTATTTGACTTGACGCGGCGACTGAAGTGATCGGCCGATCTTAAGCTTAAAATGAAGCGATTGAACTAGAAGGATGATCAAAGTTTAGAATTCATGAAATTCTCGCCCGACTGGCTCACCATGATCGTCGAAGTGGTCGACTACCATTTTAAACACGTGAACTTACGGGGTCAAGTTGATTGAATTTCGCCTTCGTCACTACGACCATTGTTCAAATCCACTATACCGACCAGGCCATTAATAAGTATTTTATAATTCCCGTTTTTTCATTATTATTATTTTTGCAAAAGTCTATAAAAACGTGGCAAGTGTTCGCTCTGACTTTGTGTACAAAACAATGTTTTTATTGACTTCTGGAAAAAAGCTAATAAAAAATCGGGAATGACAAAAGGCTACGATTTTATCGCACGATATTATTAACCAAAACGCACGATAAATAATCCCAAACGAACGATAGATTAACCAAACGCACGATAAATAATCCTTAACGAACGATAGATTGGGACACCTTTCCACATACTGTAATATGTATTGTCTTAACCTAACAAGAATTTGCACGAACTAACCTAACTACGCTAAATTAAAATTAAATTATGCGAACAGGAAGTGCTAAATGAAAAAATACCTAGTTTTTTTGCATTCATCACTTCTTGGTTGCAAAATTTAATTTTAATTTAGCTATTTAGGTTAGTTCGTGCAAATTCTTGTTAGGTTAAGTGCGTCATATCTCTAGTAGGCTGTTTTAGACCTAACCTAACCTAAAGGAATTGAAATTCGCGAAAGAAAGGGCGAGTGGGTTATTTTATCGCGCGAGTTGGTTATTTCGTCGTGGGAGTTGGTTATTTCGTTGGGCGGTTTGGTTAATCTATCGTGCGATTTGGAATTATTTACAGTGCGTTTTGGAATTATTTACGGTGCGTTTTGGATTATTTATTGTGCATTAATATATTCCCCATGACAAAATGACAAAACTTTGCATGATTAAATACTGAGGCACGAACATTACTTGATTTTGTTGATTTGTGTTACACCACTTCGGCGATTAATGGTGTGCCACTCGGATAATTATTTTATTAATTCTGAACTTTGATCGTCTACGTTCTGGTTCTGGCTTCATTTTAGCCTAATTCCAATTAAATCGGTCTAGCCGTTCAGTTTTGTCATGAAGCCAAATACCGAACGATAATTCTGACTAACCATGTACATTTCAAGGAGAGTAAATAAATCAATGCTATAATATTTTACTCAAGGTCAATAAAACATCTCCCTTAAAGGTTAGCCAATACTAAAAATTATTTTCAAACTCTCCATTTTTGCAACCGATGAATTTTTAACGGGCAATCCCGTGGAAACCTAATATGAAGTGCATGGATTGCATGGGGCATTTTTGACCTTTGGAGTCATTTTGTAAACAATCTGGTGCACATGGGTGAGATGTATTTCCCATTGCCGTAATGTGCTCCAACCGATAAATAACAACTCGTTGGGGTCAGTACTGGCTAACCTCTTAAAGAAGGCGTAGTCAGGGTTCCTTGATTTTACTAAATCTAAAGATATCATGATTCATGACTACGTGTAAACAAGAATAGCAAGTTTTTGAATATCTGGGAAGAAATCTTTGTTTTGTCAACAATGTTTTTGTCCATAAGGCATTTATAATTTGACGTTGTCTTGTGAATACTCGTTACGTGATTTTTATTACCGTAAAATCTCAATTAGAAGGCGGGTCTTCCATTTAAATCGTGCACTCCGAGACCCGCCTTGTATTTGGAACCCGCATTCTATTCTGACCCGCCTTCTAATAAATATTTTCTGAAATATTCACACTATTTTTTAAATAAACCGCTTTTAATTCTGAATCAAACAGAAATGGGAGTAGCAGCAGTTGTAATTTAATCAGAATTGACAAACTTAGTGCAATATAGGACAGTTTATTAGATAAATTCAATTCAAATTGGATTTTTCGACCGTGAAAATATATGATAATGTAGCATTATTCTAAGGTCCCGTACAAGCTGAGCTACAAAAAAATCAACTTCAATAACCCGTAATAGGTAATAGGTAATACGTAACAATTAGAATGCCCGTAATAATGTAAATGAGACCAGAATTGAATTTGAACCCGCCTTCTATTTCCGATTCCACCATCATGACCCGCACTCTATTTGAGTCTCACATTCTATTAGGGACCCGCCTTCTAATCGGGATTTTACGGTACGTTTAGTCTCATTTTGTCTTTCAACGGATAGCTAGGAATAGCTCACAAATAATACTCGGCTTTCCTTGATTGTATGAGTTTGGAACATTAATTTTGCACTGGCCACAAAATTAAGTATTATTCCTACAAGTGCACATGAAAGCGCATAGTTGTTTGATTATATTTTGGCGCAGTTATAAGAAATTATGTTACGGTTACTACGGTCAGGTTGCAATTAACGCTAAATTCTAAGAATTCATTTTATCAACGTAAACCATCAAAATAAACATCATTGGGGCAGTGGGAATCCGTAATACTAACGTCCGGTTTAAGCCAATAAAATTAGTGTGTAGTTTACGTTGATAAAATAAATTCTTGGAATTTATCGAGAATTCCAATCTGACCGTAACATAATTTCTTGTAACTACACCAAAATATAATCAAACAACTATGCGCTTTCTCTTGGACACTTTGTACATTAGACTGTCAAAGAATCTCTATGAAATGTTTGAGGTGAGGCGGAATCCTAGGTGGAATTTGCTCAGCTGCGTTGGACATACTATAGTGTATACCCGATAGGATTGGAACACCTCTCCATTGAGATGGAACGAGCTGCGGAGAGAGAAGGCCACACAAGCCTATTACGTACAGTGACTTAACACTCGGAGAATAGAAAGAAAAAGTTTCCCTTCAGTTTTCTCTCTCTTTTCGCCTTTCTCTTTTTGTTGACTTACAGTAGATAATGGACTGGTTTGGTTTCTTTCTACTTCCCAAACCTCAATTCAGTGGGAAGGTGGTCCAATCCTATCTGGAGTCGCTTTTGTCAAACGATTTCTGATTAATCTAGCGTTAGTATGAATTCGTTTCGAATAAAAAATTTGAGTCGAATATAAGTTATTAATTTTTGGTGTTACAAGATGAGGGTCAACGTTGAATTTGTTAACCTCAATGAAAGATAGTTGATCACGAAATACATTTGAATAAAACTAAACTGCTTTAAACTTTACATGAAGTTGCGGTGGTCAATATTACTCAAAATTACTGTTTTGTGCATGGCTTACAGACAACAAACCAACGTTTCGCTTCGCCATAATTTTCGTGTCTTCAGTCTTCAATGTTCGAGTAGTGTGAAATAATTCCTAAATTCGTGCCATTCGCTTTGAACGTTCCATAATCATACTCTAGAATATTGTTAATGTAATTTGACATATGTCTAGCTTAGAAGATAGACCACAGATGATGACTTCCTGATCAAGATTTTGTAATTACTTACGCGATGAATCCAGCTGGTCTTCCCCAAGGTTTGGAATCCATTTGAATAGCCGTTGCCGTTGAGAGAACGTATCTGGCTTGAATGATTGCTAGTTTTGCTAGTCTGTTCTCGCACACGAGTCTGATTTGGTGATGACAACAGGCTTCAACTTCACGCATCACTGGAATTAATATAAGGATGAAATGATTACTCCACATGACCTCTGACACTTACGTAATTAAAGAGATACAATATTAATGAGATCCAGTTGTGTCGGAACTACAAACACTTCCGCCCTGGAGAAAGTTTCGATTTCCTTTTTCGAAAGAAGGAATGAAGAATCTCATTTTACATTGAGATATGATTATCAAACCAATAATTCAGGGCCATATGAGAAATATCGCGCGGCGGATATTGATTTCATTTTCATTTTGAGAGACGAGGTGGTTCTAACAGCTCTGAAGGGCTCTTCCCAGCTACTACAACACCACCTATATTCTACGCAACA
>JAQFYE010006103.1:0-11165 GCA_034694305.1 Protaphorura glebata
ATGACACGACCTTGACCCGAGTGTCTTTCATCCCTATGGCATTTTGAATGTTTGGAAACTGAACCCCGCACTACCCCTTAACATTATATTTCTATGTTATACACTATTTTGCATGATAGAATAAGTAAACATCCCGAAAAAACCGAAACATCCAAAAAATCTTCTCACGTTTTATGTCTCGATTAGCTAGTAAGCAAACTTACTTTTCCAAAAGTTGAAATTGAAATAAAGATGTCAATTTATACCCTTTATGTTCTTACTATCTTCACTTATTTTCATTCTCAGTAGACATCAATTACTGTTTTCACCAGTTTTGCTCAAACGTTGTTGCACATCTTCAAACAGGGAGTGCACGCCCTGTAAAAATAACGAGTCCTTCGTTCACATCTATTTTTGTATTCACACTATTGAGTTCTGTCCCATCCGGAAGTAAGGTGGAGAAATGAAAAACTCTAGTGGTTTCTTGTTCTCGAGTTTCCGCATCTGTATCTGTGCTCAATTTGTTAGCTTGACCTTTACCTTCCGTTGACTTATTTAACTGGTTGGACTTTAATTCTTCCACTTGACGACAATCCACGTAAACTCTTCGACCTTCTCTCTTAACATGAATATTTTCTTGGCGGAAGCCCTTCACTGTCACCGTTAACTTTTGATAAATAAAAAAATATAGTAATTCTTATATTCTACAGGGTGGTTCCTAACTAGTTGGCCCGCATTATCCGCTGTGAATATTTACGAACGACCCTAAATATTGATCTATGTTTTAGGATTTCACACGTATTTTCACCTTGAACAAGTCCTTGTCAAATGTGAGGGTATTACGAGTGTTCTTTGCGACTTCCTTCGCTTTAGCTTCCGGTTGCTTTTGCGGAGAGTAATTTCCAGTGATTGTGACAACACCTGCCGCCATGTCCAGATTTGTCTGGACACTGTCCATATCTGTCCCAACTGGAAGGGTCGTGGTCTTTAGAAGAGTTTTCTCTTTAGTCTCATTGGACAATTTTTGTTCCTTCCCACCAGCCACTTTTAGTTCTTTATTCTCATTCATCTTAACTGTCTGGTCACATTCTATTATTACGGTTGGCCCGTCTGTATGAATATGAATGTTCTCCTTGGGAAAACCCTTGACATCCACGGTGAACTGTACGGCAGTGTCAGTTTACAAAGTGGACAATACATTATTTATTTTACAAAGAAAACACAGACAAATGTTTGAGTATCTATATTAAGAAGTTTTGAAAATTAACCTGGAAGCTTTCAGTGTCAGCTGCCTTGTCGGCAGGCTGACCCACGGGACCACCGGCACCACCTTTGCCCTTTTCTTTTGAATCACCCATATTAATTAACTAAAATTAAACAGTTTCAAAAATTAGGGGCACTACACAAGCACAACAACTGGAGTCTCAACGACATGCTAAAATAAATATATTGTGCGATGTGTACAAATATATCAGCATTTATTCGTTCCCACGTAAACGTCAACATAAACTGTACATGATGTTTAAAATGTGTACATTGATGACATTTCTTAGGATAATATTCTGTGCATTTTAATTCAAGTTATGACGCCTATCCAATTCTTCCGATGGAGTACGGCAAAAAGGACAATGGCCCTTCTGTAATACTTGTAAGATGTAGTCGTCGGTATGAAACATCTGAAATTTTGAGACACAGGGACAAAATGATAATAATTTTTGGATTAACCAGCATAAAATGGAGTAACTTATTGTTCGGAGAGGAGAGGGCATCAACCTTATGGGGAAATATACGCCGTCGCAAAATGGCTGGGATTTTGATATGTTGTCAGTCGTATCCTGAACAACTTTACAAAAAGCACTACCCCCAAAATTCTAACCGTTTGGCCGCTAGAAATACGCTGGTTGGCATGTATGCCGTATACTTTCACTTTGCTTTCACTTGTTTTCACCTTACGTCCCCACCTGTGTCTTTCTAGCGGCCAAATTCTAGACTTTTGGGGGACCTTCACAAAAGTTGTTCAGGAGGCGACTGTTTAAGAAGCTCATCGATTTCCCGTACATTTTCTCATAAGGTTTGTGCCTCATCCTTTATTTTACACACTTTACTGGCACAAGAAATTCATGTCGAAGCTTGGAATCGAACCAGAGAGAGTTCACCGGTTGATTCGGTGATTAGCCGTGGAATCCAAAGTCCGGGGTTCAATTCCCAGTGTCACTATGTGGCATATCGGAGTAAAGTATGTAAAATCAATGCTCTGATTTCTGAATAGCTGGGAAAAACTTACTTTAAGGCAAGAGTGGCATTGTGAGATGCTCATATCTGGGATTAGATTTTTAAAGTACCGATGTGCGAATGGTTGTCCAGGTTTCATAATGACAACTTCCGTGGGTTCCAAAGACCGAAGCCCTGATCTCCCAAGAATGACAGGACCATGGACAAGCTTGCCATCTACGACTGTAACATTTCTTGCTGAGAAAGGATCTGGACTATTGCGTTCACCGTTGGGAATAGAAGACGGTCCTTCATCAGTCTCATCAAACTGAAGAACCTGAACGTCATCATTCGTTGTTTCTTTCCATCGCTCTTGAGCTCTTCGAGCACCTTTCGCTGACTTGGATTCGACTACTGTTCCAGTTCCAGCTGGCAGTCCTGACCCTATCAACCCCAATGCTTCCTCATCTGAGAGCCCATCCTCCAATTGGAACTCTACCAACGGCAATACTTCTGAAAATTGGATTTCACACTTAGACACAAATCTACACATGGACCATTTCATTTCACTCTCCTCTGCACTCTGTGTTAGACCGACTCAGCCAAAATATCTTGATTGCTTCCTTCTATATAGAGCTTAGAACGGACAGGCTTATCGGCACGAATTATTTTCTTTCGGACAAAACGCGCTGGTTGGTGCCTGATCCATCGTCGCTCAAAAACCTATTTGCGTACTCCAAACTGTTTAAACAAAACTTGGGAACGAGGCTTCTCTGGATATAATTTTCGAATTGACCACGACGTTTAAATTGGCGCAATGGAACGGGGACCGGGTCTATGCTTTGACCTCGACAAGGTCCTGGTCACAGCTAGCCGCACAATTCTTGAATTTTCTACGTTTTTAGTTTCAATAAATAAAATCTGGTGTTGTTTAAAATAATTTTGTGAGATTGAATACCAAATCTTCTTGTCTGTTTCGATATTTTCCAACATGCTCTCAGTTGGAATCAAAAGTCTTTGAGTCAAGCCTAAACATAACTCGACCTTTCCGTAGCAATTGCTGAAATTCAAACTTAGTATTGACATCAACCAATAAAATTTGGACCCCGGTGATCCCGACCCGAAGCCCGCTTAACTCTAAAAGGTCCAGTTTTTTGAACCAAACCATTCCAATTCCTATTCCCGGGTACTTGTAAAAGACATCGACGTCATAAGCAGAAAGTCAAAATTCATGAGACTCACCGAATGATACGAAGGAGTAAATGAATGGGTGACAACAGTTGATGCAATTGTTTCCTCTTGGATTGAGCAAAGGATTCGTTGTGGAGCACCGGTAACACATGGGCAGAAGTTCATCATGGTCATCAAATGGGTCACCTTTCGAAGCCAACATCAGGAGTCTCAATCCGTCTTGAAGAGACCGAGGCACTTTCACACTCTTTAGACGCTCAAGAACATGGCGGGCCAGCTTGAAGGCTTTCAACGTTCGGGCTTGCTTTGCCAGGGTGTAGAGAACGTGACTTTGGGTCAAAATTAAAATAAATAGTAGTCATTTTAATTCCGCTTCCGTTGTCTTACGAAAATATTCATTCGTTACGAATGGAGCTATCAGTAGATTCACCCGGTTAAAAAGAGTGGTCCGAATCGGATCGGAACCCTAACCAAACCCTTGAATTGCAAGGCGTGCCATTCGTATGTGTGTGTCAGACAAGTATTGTAATCCCAAAACGTGATCTGAACTAATATCAGAAATTCCAACCCAGTCTAAAGAATCTTGTGTGCATAAGTAATCGAATATCTGTGTAACTTTTGCCGTGCATTCATTATGACCGGACTATGGTCGGTTCAAAATTGAATTGTACAAAATAGGAAATTCTGACCATTCAGAAACTCGGAGATCTGAAGACTATTTTGAAGTAGGATTTTACTTTCTTGGAAGTTTCCGATAGGGAAACAACAGCCAGGGTTGGTGAAATACATAAAAGAAAATGTGTCACGCCTGCCTGGATTTGTATCGTACACCTGGTGACGATCCCGTGGTAATAAAATAAGTTTATATGGAGATAGTTTTTACGTACAATTTGGAAATAGGAAGATCAATTTCGACCATAAGTTCATGCATGAGAAAACGTGAGATGTTAAAGAGTGCATCTGGCATGAAAGGTGTGAAGGGTTGGTCCTGCAAATAGAACACACAAAAAACAATAGTCGGAAAACACTTACAATAGGCTACTATATAAAACATGAAACGATGTACAATTTTACTTTTACTGAATAACCAATTTAAAGACAATGTAGAATTGTATTGTATTTCCTCTAGTTACTTCACTGCGTACATTACAACAAAGGGACTCACCGTGTATCGAAAAATAGAATTATAGGCGTAGTACATGGCAGCCTTCTTCTCATGTCGACTACATGTGTTCATATGCTTCGTGTGAATTTCCTCATCCAACCTGCACAGAATAGAACAGAAAAAAGAAAACTCAAAACACGTCCTTTCCTTTGAATGTAATAAAAATTCAGGACCGAACCCCACCGGGTATTATCTGCAGAGAACAGAGACACTCATCCTGCATTTTCTACTTTTAGCTGGGACACCGCTTTTCCTAGATAAATTTTTGTACAGGGTGGTTCATAACCATTTGCTGTCTCCGAAACCCAAACTGCCGTATTCATATTGCAGAGAAAGGTACCTAAGAGTTATTGCCTTTTTTGATGTCAGCGGACGAATTTGTGGAAATTTCGGAAACAATTCGAATCGGTAGGAATTTGAATATCGGACTCTTAGTTTTTCAGTTCTGAATAGTTTACGGAAGTGATGAATTGCATGGTAGTAATACGGCAGAACTAGAATCATCTATTATTCAGAACTTTGTGCTACAATGACGTAACATCTGACTTTCTATAATGCCTTTTTGTCAAAAACGGATAGGTTAAAGTTTACCCTTATATAGTTAAGTCCCCTCGACCAAACGAGCCATTCCCTAAATGGTTATGTACCACCCTGTAAAGTACAGTTGAATTCCAGCTGCTTTTGTCAGGAGAAAGGAACTTTTACTTTCTGAATTCCATGCAAAGGGAAAGGGGAAAGGTAAACAACCAAATCGCGCTCACCCGCCGTGCATTCAAAAGAAAAGAAAAGAAACTCTGCGTTCTAGTGAAAGGTGAAAATTCATTGGATTGGATTGAAGCGAAGCCGAAGAAATGAAAGGCTGACTGATTTCTAAATGAAACGCTTTACTAATCGCTTTCTCCTTTCTCTTCTCACGGCTTTAGTCTTCACCGTTCTATGTACAAGGGACGTACCCGAGTGCGGAGTCGTGAGTGAGAAGTCAGCTCTGTAATCTCATAATCATTGAAGTCTGTGAGTTGATAGCTAAATTGATGTGTCGTGGTCTTACGTAGAATCTTATTCTGTACACCATTCGCTGTACCCATTATGGCTAAAACGGACAATATTTTGGAGACTGTGCGGCCATCGTAACTACTCTTTAACGAACGCCTAGGGATATGCAGATATGCTTTGCTCAGTGTGTTGTATTGTAGCCTGTAGATTATAGCGCGTAATCCTAAGCAACACACAGACCCTTGCAAGCATATTGGTGTAGCCAGCAACTTAATAAATCGCTATTATGATGATCTGACCCTTCGGGCAGCAATATATGCTAGTATTCTCTTAATAACGTTATTCTTTACTAGAGTGTTCCTACGCTAAGGGTACTTTCCCTAGAGCAGCCATTCCCCATACCTGCCTTATGGCGAATATCAATTAACAAGAGTATTTTAAGTACAATTTCTAAGCACAATATGTATTGCTCCTTAGTGGTGCCTTTCCAACTGAATGCAACCTAAATTTGTATGCGAGCACTATAATGTGTTGTTGGATCGTAAGACAATCACTGAACATATTGATGTTGATGTTATAAATGAAGTATATTTTGGATGGAGGACATTGAGATACCTCGTAAGCCTCCCTTCTTAATATGCTTTAATGTGCGAAGTGTAACAGAGTGAAGAAGCAGGAGAGGCTTAGGAGTCTATCCTTCTGTAATTAGCTAAATATGGAATAGTAATTTCCTGGAATGAGCTGGCATTAGTTACGTACTCCTTGATGGCCAAGTCCAGATATTGTCTTGAGAGAATCCAGTGATAATATCCTGCGTCATGGTACCTCGTCTCCGTGACAGCATTGCACTTAAGCTGGTCTAGAACCTTAAATGCTTCGTCCGGACAACCCGCCTCGTGAAATGCTATTTATAGAAAAATAAATCGATCTAATTTATTTTACAAAAATTCTCTTCTCTTCTGACTCAGCAGAGGAGAACATGGGCAGATCTGAATCTCCGGCTCAAGCTCAACGTTCACAAAATACATGAAAGAAAAAATATGAAACTTTTATATTTAGTCATGCCTTTTTGTGACTCTGTGAATCGATCCGACTCCGCTAACCATTGAGCATAGGGAAGGTATGCAATTTTCTTCAAGTTTGGGTGTTTCTCCACAATCAGGAATGCCTCTTGCCACTCTCTCGTCTTCACATAAATCTCCAACACTTTCTCTTGAAGGCCCAGACGCTTGTACATCTCTGCTGCTGACGAAACCTTTCAAAAAAATAATACCAATATGTTCAGGGTGGTTCAAAAATTTTGTGAAGATGAATGAATTAAAAAGAGAACTAGAAATCTAATCTGATCTAGCCAGAATTGCAATAACATATGCGTCAGATTGGAGAATTGGTTATCCATTTGTGTCATATATGTCGTGAGATTGACAGAGGGCCACCCTGTACATCGATATATTATAATATTGCAGAGGAAAAGATGTTACAACAGAGGAACACATCAAATACTATTCATTTTTTGTTGTAATAATTTCACATGACCGCATCTGGATTCGTTTTAGCTCTGCTTTTGGTGCAATGCAGCGCACAGCCAATCATTTGGTAGCCCGAAGCGAAGACGGGAGACAAAGCTACTGTTTGATAAGAAATTTGACAGGAACCGAACAGAAGGCCTTTTTCTTACGTTAGCATTGCATGTAAAAAGTCAGTAAGAGCAGAGAGCAACCAACCTGGCCCAACTTCACCAAAGAATCAGCACACAGCGTCAATGCGTCTTTATCAGTCAAATCCAACTTCCGACCAACTTCCAGTAGCCTGTAGTAATATTGGAAAAAATACATAATGGGAATTGGAAATGGATGCGGTATCTTGACTTCAAATCTAAAATAGTTTGATGCATTGGAAATCACGCACACTCATGCTAGAACTCCTGTTTCATCGGACCAATTTGCTTTCACACGCAACTTTACTTTTGACGTGTTTTCTCAAAATGGTTCCGATTTGATATTATCGTGGCTTTCCCTTCAGGAAATTGCTACCAAGTTATTGAAAATCGTACGACTATTAATGAATACGATGAAGTTTAATTAGATCGTTGGTATGTGGGCGTTCCATATCACTACGCCATGCAGTTCAGATTGGTCCGTAACTTATTGAACCACACTCCCCTGCGTCAACCAAACTTGACGAATAATGTCAGATAAAAGTAAGATATGCATTCCGTATTAACCTTATTTGGAAAGTCAGGAGTTCTCCCTCGCTCATGGGGAAAATGTTAGGAACAACCCTGTGATGATGAAAATAATCTAAAATGTTCTCACATGTCTGTCCACCCATTATCACCCATGATTTGAATTGCTGCGAGCTTTTCTCCAGCCACAAGATACATTTCCGCGGCAGCACGCGGTTCGTTGATTTTGAGGGCCCATTCGGCCTTCATTTTCATGATCCGTCCTTTGTCTCCATCACCAGAGTCACTGGCCCCCAAAAACTCTTGAGCCAACTCAAACATTCTTAAATCAGCATACATTGCCACAGCTCGGTGCCCTTCTCCGTTCTCTTTGAAGAGTTGTGCGGCTTCTGAGAATTTTCCCTGCAGAGCATAAATTCCACCAAGGAAAACACCAACTTTCTCTTCTCCACGCTTTATTTTCTCCTGCAAAGAATTCAGAGAGTGCTTTCACTGTACAAAGTCTACTCCGCGTGTCATGCACTCCATTTTGATACGCCATCGTATATTCATCAGTATCGATTGTTCTGATATTTTATTTATCAAGTCATTTTCCAGCTCCGATCAGATCAGACAGATCGCTTTCTGATGTTCTGGTGAGCCGAAAACTTGGGATAATATGTAAACCTGTCGTTCATGCAGTGATCCGGCCTGATATTTAATAAAAATTGTCAGGTATCCGTCGGATAACTAATAAAATGCTTATCTGATTTGAAGATAATACTAGTCTGAATCAAACTATTTCAGACTGATTCGAACAGTTAGATTTTATCAGATGTCCGAGCTAGTATCTGATCTGATAATTGATACAAATGAAGCGACTCTACTTTAAGAAATGTTAATCTAGACGCTCCGTCGAATTGGAAAATTAAACCAGAATCTACGAGGACCAACCACACCACGAACACTGAACTAGAGTAGGATTATATGGAATGGACCGAATTGGAATTGAACCGGCGACCTGATAAATAAAGGTGGTCGTAAACTATATTGCGTCATATACAAAAAAAGTTAAGTAATCTCAAAACACAGGCAGGTTGTGTGTCTCCAAATATTGTGTTATCTTTGGAAAAGTCTTGTATGGTAAGGAAGAACGGTGCAAAGTAAACCTGACAGAAATCTTAATTTAAGTGACAATAAAACTAAGAGACGCCCTGCTGTACCTCGTGGAGATCCAACATTCTGAGAAATTGTACTTTCTTGATTTTAGTGAAAGCTTTCCTCGCAATATCCATTTCCATGCCTAGAATTGCTGCGTTTGCCAATGCCATCCAATCCTTTTGAGGAATTCCAAGTGCAGCCAGTTTATAAGCCTCCCTGTATGTAATTCGCAGACGTAAATGAAACCAATTCGTTTCCCAAAATTGATTAGCTGTGAAAACCTCATTACGGCTTTGCATCACACACATTTCCATTCCTTTCGTCTCAACTTTCTTTTCACTAGCGATAAGTTTTACATATAAATAGAAAATTACTTGAATTGTTTCTCTTCCATGTACTGGTTCATGGGGACAGTGAGAGGAACTTCCAGTGTGACGACGGTGGAGTTTTGCATTGCGAAAACTTTACGACCTGAGAATCCAACGACGAAACCCTGCAAGTCAAAACCATAAGGAATATAAAGTTCTTGCGCTTTTATTTACTGCACACAAACAGAGTTTCTGTCCCCGAAGCCACTTGATAAAGCGCCGTTAATCCGACACTCCCTTATTCTCGGACATCAACTATATTCAGAAGGGAACTACTTATCGTGTAGATTTCAGATCAACTGAGAAACCAACCGAAGAGGTCAAGTTATATAACGCAAATGGTCGCTGATAAGTATTTGGTAAACTGCCATAACAATTTGATAGAATAATTTAACTGCCGACGAAATCCTTAAATTCTTGACCACAACGCTTGAAATCACCAATTCCGAGTTTACATGAAAAGTTGTATCCTTGTCAGATTATCCCGCCTACTCAAGAATGGTCAGAGAAAAGAAAAGTGAAAGTCGGCAGTGCTTTCTATTTACACTTTATGACTTTCACTTTTATCTGAATCCGTCCTGTTTCCCCGTGGTGGGCTGAGATGTCCTAAAAATCCTGACGTTCTCCAGAAATGCTGAGAAAAGTTGGTACGTATTTTCTTTGTAAAGTCAAATGTGAAGGTAAAACCCCTGTATTGCATTAGATTTGGCATTCGGCACAATGAAGTCGGACAATACAACACAACGGGGAATCAGTTTTTCACAGAGCAGAGAAAACTTAAGTCTATGTCGGTCTTAAGTCTGAATTGAACGGAAACTTTGTACACAGAATAGACTTAGTCTGGAATACAATACAATCGTCGGTGTCCGTCCATGTTCCTTACGTACTTACTCCCATCTTTTGTTGGTAAAGAGGAAAGCCATTAGCTTTGATATTGAGAACTCCAAATCCAGAGTAACTCAGCAAATCCTCACAGCTGGTGTTCCAAAACACAGAAATGGCATTCAATTCTTCAAACAGAAGTTCATCGTCTTTCCTCAAATCGTACACGAATAATGTTGAAGACTCGTCCACAATGGCAATCTTTGTGTGTGTGATGTTCAGATCAACGCAACGGACACTCTGAGGGACTTTCACTATGATTTGTGGAAATGTGTTGTCCAGAAATATCTTGACGACCTAGGGGGGTAATTTTAAAACAATACTCTTAGTAGCCAAACTCCTGTAAAGCGGTCAGATTACGAATACGAATGTCGCGTTAATAATGGGGCCATCAATTTTATACCAGTATTATTGTTTATAAAAATAGGAATCTGTGACTCTGGAATCTTGTTATTCCAAGCAAATTCCACGAGGCAAAGGCTATATACCGGGTGTCCCAGAAAAAGCGCACCATTGTTTGATTATATTTTGGCGTAGTTACATGAAATTGTGTTACCGTCAGATTAGAATTATTGATAAATTTTAAAAACTTGTTTTATCAAAGTAAACCAAAAACTATTTTAATAAACTTAAACCGGACATTAGTTTTATGGATGAGTCCCACTGTCGCACTGATTTTTATTTTGATGGCTTACGTTGATAAACCCAAATTCTTAGAATTTACCAATAATTCCAACCTGACAGTAACAGAATTTCTTGTAACTACGCCAAAATATATTCAAACAATGGTGAGCTTTTTCTGGGACACCCTGTATAGTCATGCCGAAATCTGGAATGAAATGGAAATCCTAATTTCAAGATATACATGTTGTAGTCCATGTAGATATCCAGTCCATGTGTACATAGGCTGGCCCAAGTATAATTAGGCCAGCCTATGTACACTCAGGCTGGTCCAAGTCTACTTGGGCTAGAATATGTGCACCGAGACTAGCCCATGTGACGGCGGGCTAGCCCATGTGTACTTGGGCTGGTGTACATGGGCTGAGACGTA
>JAQFYE010006104.1:0-11163 GCA_034694305.1 Protaphorura glebata
AGGAAGTGTCAACTGAACATAACTTATCACAAGCAGCTATTTACACCATTACAGAACTGTTCTCAGCAGTGCAGTGGAATTGTATTTCAGAGACACTGTGAACACCGAAGAAAAATTTAATTGAATCAGAGTTAAATAGGCTATTCCAGGTCGGTACTCTAAATTGTCAACATGATGAGTCACAGGTGACATTTTAATTCCGGACGAACTGGCCATCAACTTTTTTCTAATGTTTATTTATTTATTTGTCTAATGAATGTTGAATACAATCTCTCTACAATCTGAACCAATTTTATTTGGAAACAAAATAAATCAAACTCTACTTCATTTTCATTTCCTACTGGTTTTTTGTCTTTTATATGCAAGTAGCTGTTGGATTTTGAAATGCGTTGTAAAATGGAACCTTTCGTATATTTCTGTATCCACTTTTTTATAATATGGTCGTTGGTATTTGAGTGGACAGTGGAGTGTGTTGTAAGTACATAAATAAAATTACAGAAGAGGTTAGTTCGGTTCTTGACTCGACTTCTGAAAGGTAATCAGTTCACATTCCACTCCGATACAATCCATGCAATTCAATCTGCGTGCTTGTTACATTTTAGAAAAATGCAACCAAAGTTTAGAGTAATGGTCAAAATTGCGAGCCATCAAATTACACCTGATCACTGGAAAATGTAGAAAATTGAAATTGACGTTGAAATTACTATTGCGTCATTCCAAGCCGTTCGTTTTCTCGGCTACTAGAGCTTAAATTGACTGAGTTCACTATTTCTCTAGTGAAGTTACTCTAGAGGCCTCGTCAAGATACACAACTGAACCAAGTTCTCAGAGGACCGAGTACACGGAACAATTCAACACTGAATTTAGAAGTGGGCCGACAAATTGAACTCGAGAATTACAGGTATGAGATGTAATTCATTCACACGGGGGAAACGGCAGGGCTGGTATTTTTTAGAAAACTCTGGATTTCTTACCCTAGAGCCTTGATAGGATTTGAAATCTAGAAAGACATGTCACTCGTCGCACATTTCAAGCTTAGGTCAGCAGTTGACCTTTGTTTGAATTTTGGAGGTGTCTAGTAATAGAATGCCCAGCGGTGTTGCCTGAAACGTTCGGAGCTGACTTTCACAGTGCGTACGATTATTTAAATGCTGACATTAAATTATTAAATTAGTTTAGAAATATGAGGAAATGTATTTTTCTTCGGAAAACCGAAGAACTGTTAAGAATTATAAATTAGAAGAGGGAGAATTTGGATCGACATTTTCTGAGGCAAAATATACTTGCTTAGAAAATGTCCATCAATGGCTTAAAATTTTCAGAAACCACTTGCGAATGTGGTGGTCTAGTTTAATTCTCAAAATTTTAAAGTTTTCATGGCTTTTCAGGCAGAAAACCGCGATAAAGCGGTTGAAAAACGTCGAATAACTTAATTAATAATCTTCCAGAGGCGCGCTGCGCGCGAACGCGTTTCCAGATGGAGCTGATATATGTATGGTGTCTGAAATTACATTTGAGCTCATCTTTCCAACGAGGTATTCCACTTGAGTGCACCTATTCTGGTTCCTGAGATACCCAGGGCTCATTATATATATGACACCCTGTAGAATGGAAACATTTTCTTATATTCGTATCTTTTTTTTATATCTGGTCGTCGGTGCAAGGGGAACAAGTGTACTGCACGTGCACAGACGACCCTACAGAAAAGGTTCCTTCATACCTCGACCATTCATAATGCATAGCCTAATATTATTAGTTCACATAGGATAGGATACATGGAAGTCATTCTCGTTACCTGTGTTTACTTCTGGTTCAATTTGACAAGTCCTGACCAAAATTTTGAACAGTTGTCAGAATTGTGAGTCACCAAATAATATGTAATCATTGCCAAGTGAAGAAATTTTGAATTTAATAATAAATTTACTATTACAGTCATTCAATCCTCTTCAGATTCTTGACTACCATATCTGGGATTGAATTGATATCGTGGAGTACAAGTTCACCAATTCTCTGTAGAAGTGACTTTGCAGGCCCCGTCGACATTGATGACTAAACCAAGTTCTCTGAGAGGACCACCTATACGGAACACCACCGAGCAGTCCTACAATTATTTTGGAAGTCGGACTACCAGGAATTGACCTCGTGAGGTAAAGTCCTTACTCCAGACCCGATGCTCTCTCAGTACAATTTATCGTCCTGTCTTCTAGAAATAGAGGAAAGATTCTTAACTGCAATGCATTTATTACTTTAATTACATGAACATAACTATGTAACTCATCAGAAAACCTTCGCAATCAGCAACAACTTGAGCTGACGGACCAGTAGACATGTTACACACGTTACATGAATTGCGGAATGGGATTACAATGATTAGATAGTACAATTATATGAAATATTAGAAAGAGATGGTAAATAAATTTTTGGCGTCCCTTGAAGTGAAGTTTTGACTGAAAACTTGGGAGTAAATTTCTATATGAATAATTCGGATAAACAAATCCCCAAAAGGCAGTACGACAAAAGACTGAAAATAGAATTCACACCAGCACCTAGGGAGCAGGATTTGACATTGCGAAATATTATTTCAATGGTAGCCATAAATTAATTATTTCAAAATCCAGTTATTCCAATATAAGTGTCGGAAAATAAGGGTAGTCCTTTTGGCGGATTTAGTCAATGCAAAGTAGTTTTGTCAGAGTAGGTAGATTTCACTGATTTAGAGAATATACAAACAGTAGCAGAGAAAACAATATAGAGCATTTACTTCGAATTGTTTACCATGAGACAACCAAATTTACCAATGAAGAAACAACAATGAAAACTGTTGCAGGAACTGATTCGGTCACAAAAAATTTGTAGCAGTTTCTGGTGTGACCGCACATTATGTCCAAGTATTTTTATTCGACATCCGCTGTTCAAGTCACAAAAAGATGAACCAGTGTGTTGAAAAAAATGCCGTCTTCGTTCTCAGAAATTTATGATGGGAAATGCTGTGGAACTTCACCAAAATCTCATCTAACAGCCAAAATTATTTCAAAGTTTGTGGAGATCCAAAGCGTCACACCCTGTAAAAGTGATCGGCCACCCTGTTCTTCTAGAGCAAATTAGAGAATGAAACTAGGGTTCAATTGGGTCACATCTGTAACTTAGGTAGAGTCTTACAACGACAGCTTGCCAGAAGTAATTTAATGGCCTTCCTTTCCAAGAATATCGGGTGACGGTTGGGACGGGGAGAATGGGTGGAGGCTGTAGTTCCCTGTCTTGCAATATTTAGGAAAATATTCATTAAGCGTTTGAGTTGTGGAGGTTATAGGACAGTGAGATTGTCGGATAAGATAATAGATCTCGGAATTGTGAAATAAAAGATTTGGACAAATATAACAGATTAGAGTCACATGTGTCGTGTTTTGTGTCTTCATTTGAAATAATATAACCAACCCGTGAATTAATTGACCTTGGATGATTACGTAAATATCTCGGCGTAGCATTCGGCAGCTAACAGTGGCCGTCGGAACAATACATTTCCCCATATGGTCATCCTAGCACCCGCGCTGAATTTTTGTGGCCGGATCGGTTTTTCCAAGTTTGGTAGTTCCCTCGTTAGTGAATGAAGAACCTGCTGCATAAAGTGTTTCTCTACTTTTTCAATATTGTAAGAATGTTTATGTAAATGATTTGTGTTTGTTCAGCGAGTCCGAGCGTACGTGCGTTGTGAATGTCCAGTGAGTCTGATCCTTGAGTTTGAGTAGGAGACATTAGAGCAGGAGTTCCAGAAGTCTACGTCTAGTATTGAGTCAATGATTTTGAGTCGTGAATTATTTTCGAGGATAAATTATCTTTTAATAAATACTTTTATTAATCATTCAATTGATCATATCTAGGCAGTGTTGATAGATGTAGGGAATAAACTCCTTAGTTACATAATTGTGAAATACTTGTGTTTGTGTCTGACTGATTATTTGTGTTTGAATGCGAATGACTTTGAGCATCCTTTGTGTCTTGTCTTTCATTGAGTCTTGTGGATAATCGGAACGCGTGAGGTGTGATAGTTGGGCCAAAGGATTAAGTGATTAATCCGACGCGGACTTCTCAGAATATCATAAAAAGGGAACGGCACCGGAAAGGGAAAACACCCACCGCTCTAAAGCGTTGGGTGCTATAGAGCTGCCACTTTCATTAAATTATGATACTTAACTTAGTTTGGCCAAAATGCTATTTGAAATCCGGCAGTCCAAGACATTCTTGCCAATGAAGCCGCTAAGGTCATGAGACCTTGACAAGAAGGTCAAGTTTTGTGAGTGGGATATGTCTCTCCGGTTGTCTGTCCGCATCTCATCCTCTTCCTTCTCTCTCCATTCCTTCTTCACCACGCAGAGCAGTGGCGGGGTGACACTCGTCACATTTATTCTGCCTTACTCCAAACCATGAACAGGAAGAGAAATGTGTCAAGTGTGATTCACTGAAGGTTGAAGGAAGAGTGCGAGTGGGGAGACATTGGAGAGGACGAGAAACAGATACCCAGGCGGACTAACAAATACTACTTCCATAACTTGACATTTATTACAATATTTCGTGACTTTAGCGGCCGTTTTGACTAGAGTAGAGTGTCTTGGATTTCAAATCACTTTTTGGCCGAACTGAGGTAAATGTGATTATTTAATAAAATCAACCGCTCTAAAGCACATCTCGTTAGTCATGCAGCAACAAGGCGCCTATAATTTTAAAACCCAAATTGACTCAGATCGCTCTTCTCTATCTAACCCTGGTTAATTTCAAATTGTATGGTAATATATTTATGACATTTCAATTGTCACACTGAATTATCAAAATGATGCCTCCACGACCACAAGATTGGAAACTGGGTTCAAATGTTCGGCTAAGAGTCGTCCTCAACAAAATAGATCAACCGAGTTTACGCAGACCGGAGGCTCATTTAGTTTCGCAGCATCTGATGCAGAAGAAGGAATTAGCAATATCGCCATCTCTGAAAACTGATGATTTCTCCTCACCGCAAAAGGAACAATTTGCGTTATGCGTCGAAAGCACAGTTTAGGAGAAACAATTTCAGTGCCAAGCTTGCCAGAAAATATTTAACTCATCTTCAAAATTGGAAGATCATTTTCGAATTCATACCTGAGAGAAACCTTTCCCCTGTCAAGTCTGTGCAAAGGCATTTTCAAGGCAAGGATGTTTAAAAATACATATGCGAGTTCATACCGGGGATAAACCATTCCAATGTCAAGTCTGTGCAAATGGATTTTCAATAGCAGAAAGTTTAAAAACACACATGACAGTCCATACAAGGGAAAAGCCATATCAGTGCAATATATGTTCAAAATCATTTTCAGTGGCTGGAAATTTAAAAAAGCACATGCGAGTGCATACCGGAAAAAGACCATATCACTGTAATATCTGTTCGAAATCATTTTCAGAATCTGAACATGTGAATAGACTATACAGAGATCAGAAACATTCGTTGGAAAAAGTGCAAAGAGTCTTCGGTCTGCCAATTTTAGCAGGGAAAATCGTGTGGAACTTCTTCAAAATCTGACTTCAAAGCCGAAATTACTTCAATGATTGCGGAGATCCTAAGCGTCACGGGTTTCCAATGTTTCCATTCATTACGAACGGACTGGGCATTTTTAGAAGGGAAGAAAGGACACCAGGATAGAACACGCCAGACGCTCAGATTTCATTCTTGTAAGTCCGGAATAAAATTTTATGATGACGCGACGGTCTAAAGGTCAAAATTAGCAAAAATAACCGGATGTATGGTCTTCCGTTACTTCGGAAAATTATATTTTCTTCAATGCAAATTATTCAACTTTCCCACAAATACTTTGCAGAATTTTAAGGGTTTTGGCTCTAGATTTTGCTTGTTGCAAAAAATGTAAATCGTCTACATTTCATTTAAATACTACGTTTCCATCATGAACGTCAGAATTAGAATGAAATGTTTAATCATGATCGGACCCGTGGGTGGAATCTCATGAATTTTGGTCTGTATCTCCTAAACCTTGTCGGGGAATACGAGGAATTCAGAATTTTGAGATCACGATAAATATAAAACTAATACAAATTCACGAACATCCCTCGTATTTAAGTAATTATTTCGTATGTCACTGAAGTCAGCGTAACTGGCGTTAGAGGAAGGGTAGTCTCTGAGATGATGTCGTGCTAAAATATCAATACTTCAGGTTTGAATCTGAATTTTGGGATTTATTTTGATAAAAATGAGATATACGTTTTGTAGACGATCGTTTCCAGAATAAATAGCCAGTCCCAGATGAAAATCTATTTGAATTGTTAAAGTATTCAGGACCAGTGCTTTCACTTTTTAAATTACTGCAAGGACAACGAATAATTCATTTTGCAATTGCGAGTGACATTTATCTTAGAATACATGTCAATCATGTGACACACTACTATTCAAAATTCGATTCCGGTCAAAACGACCATCGATTTCCCACTAATTTGTTTATAACATTGTAGCCAGGACAATCTGAATCAGTTTTGTTCGGAAACCATTCTAAAATCCTTCATTTCTGATTCTTACTGTTTTTGTTTGAACAGTTTAATATTTTCCTGTGTTTATTTGTGCGCAAGTGGCAGTGCATTTTGTGAAGGAAATTGGAATGGAAACCTGCTCTATTTACGTGTACTCTATTTGTATCTTATCGTTGGTATTACTCACGACACGAGGGAAGTACTTAGAGTGGAACTCAACAATCTCGCCCAAACTTTTTTCCTGAAAGACCTTTGCCCCAAACCTTCAAAATGTCATTAACTCGAGCGGATTTTAAAACTCAATTTTCAAAAATATTTAAATTATTAAACAGTGTTCTCAAGATTTCAGCATGAGATATCCTAAGTAATTTCCCAAAAAAGTAATCTCAGCAGCAATTCTTTTTTCAAAAATCAGAAAACAAAATTGTACCGGCAAATCGTTTAAAAATCGACATTTTTGAAGGTCTGGGGCAAAGTTCATCTATAAAAAAGGTTGGGCGACATCGTTGAGTTGTACGCTAAGTACTTCCCTCGTTAGAATGAAAGGGGAATGGGTAAAGTAAATACCTTACAGAAAAGATTAGTTCAGTTTATGACTCGACTCGACCGTTGAAAAAGTAGCATTATCAGTTCACGTTCACATTCCATCGCAAAATAATCCATCCAATTCATTCTGTATCTTGCTTGTTTGTTCCTTATTAAATTTTAGACTAACGGAGCCAAAATTTTGAATAAGGGTAGGAATTGTGAGTCATCAATAAATACATAATTATTGTCAATTTGTAGAAAATTAAAATTAACGTTACGGTTACTAATACAGCCTTTCAATTCCCTAAATAGTCTTGAATATTATGTGTCTGAAATTGATTAAATATCAGTAAGTTCACTTTTCTCTGACAATGTTACTCTAGAAGCAACGCCGAGGTAGATAACTAAACCAAGTTCTCTGACGACCGAAAACGGAACAATTAAGCACACAGTCTTACAACTAATTTAGAAGTGAGCCAACCAGGAATTGAACTCGGGACGCAAAGGTATAAGACTTAATTCATTCTCGCGAGGGAAGTACTTAGGGCGTTCGTCTCCAATTTTTTCCAACCCTTTTTTTCTGACAGACCTTTGCCCCAAACCGTGAAACTGATCTCAAGACACACAATTTCTTTAAAAATTGATTTTTTTTAGAAAACCGTTGAAATATGTGGAATATTAAATTAGAAGATCAAAAACCTCATAACTTCGTATATTTGAGTGAACTTTCACCAGAAAATAATAATTCAATATTATAGCACGTTAGTATTGATTTATGGCTGAAAATACGTTTCATAATTTTTATTTTCATTCCACACATTTCAACGGTTTTGCAAAAAAATATTTATCGATTTTTGAAAAAATCTTGGATCTTCAGATCAGTTTTAAGTTCGATGGGATATCTCATGCTAAAATTTCGAGAACAAAGACTCTTTGTCCTTTTTCTAAAAGATTTCAATTCCTTTCTAAAAATTAAGTTTTGAGAAGTGCCCGAGTTAATGAGATTTTTCATAGTTTGGGGCAAAAGTCTTTCAGAAAAAAGTTTGGACAAAATCGGAGAACACCCTAAGTACCACCCTTGTGAGTACCGTGTAACGTGCTGTGCTGTCTTTCGAAAGCAGAAGAAATATTCGTGACTGTAATGCATTTGTTATATTATAGGAACGTGAATAACCGATCGGAGACCCTCAAATATCAACAACTTGAGCTGACGGACCTGGAGTCTGTTATACAAATTTCAAAATAGGATTACAAGGTACGATTCAATGAAATACAATAAATATGTTGGTTAATGAAGTTTTGATGTTCGTCCAACAATGATTTGATGATTTGACTATAAAACTTGGAGTAGAGTTCTATAAAAATAACTTCACCACAAAAAAATCATCCCCAAAATGTCTTATTAAGAAGAACTGTAAATATAATGCCCACCGGCGTTGCCGTTGCCGGATTCCCTCGTGGACAAATTAATTTTAATTAAATACTATGACACAAAGTTAAGTTATGGTTTTCTATCTTCTGCTATATTATTTTCGGTTTTCATATCATATATCTGGGAGGGTTCCATTGGATATTACATACTAAAGAACTCATTGTGCTTAATTGTAAACTTATTAATCCGTGTAAAGAAAACGGCATAGCGAAGTGTTAAGTGCTGCTTGTGGCGTGACGAACTGGAAAGTAGGCCGGTTTACAGAAGTTTTCCTTTATACATTCATTTTTCTATATATTTTTACAATTTATGTACATTTTTATTTTAACTTAAGTAGAAATGCGAGCGGCTTTGCAGCGCGCCACGTGCGTTCTTGCGTCACTGGTGTTAAAACCTGTAAGCGGCCACGCCGGGTTCCATGATTTATACAAACTTAAATTTCCTTTTTGAAACACTGCAATTCATTTAATTTTTTGGTTGTCGAAGAACTTTGATATACGTTGTCGAATAACTGGGATAGCAGTTGTCGAACAAATTGGATACAGGATGCTGGTTAAACGGTTTGTCCTATTAAGATGCTCAATTCCATAGCAGACCTGAAAGAATGAGATCTACAATTATTTATTTTGCCCGCCTTTTAATAATGAGTTCCCCTTGATTTTGAAATCTAGATTGAGTGACATGACACGTACCAATTTCACCTGATTTCATCTCAAACTGCAAGCTCATCTATATTTAACATAGTCTAATTATTACACAGAATTATCCAAATGTTGTCTCAACGATCACAATATTGGAAACTGGGTTCAAATATTCGGCTAAGGGTCGTCCTCAACAAAATTGATCAACCGAGTTTAAACATTGGGGAGATTCAATCGGAATCGCAGCAACTGGAGCAGATCAAGCAATCAGAAGCAACGGCCTCTGTGAAAATTGACGTTTCCTGCAAATCACAGAAAGAACAATTGAATTTATCCGTTGGAACCACGGAGAGAGAGAAACAATTTATGTGTCAGGCTTGTCAGAAAATGTTTAAATCGTCTTGGAAGTTGGAAGATCATTTTAGAATTCATACTGGAGAGAAACCGTTCGACTGTGAACTCTGTGCAAAGGCATTTTCAATGGCAGGAAATCTAAGAAAACATATGCGAGTTCATACTGGAGAAAAATTGTTTCAGTGCAGTATCTGCTCAAAATCATTTTCGTTAGCACAAAGTTTAAAAACACACACGCGTGTTCATACCGGTGAAAAACCATTTCACTGCAACATCTGTTCAAAATCGTTCTCGCACTCTGGAAATTTGAACTCGCATATGAGAGTTCATACGGGTGAGAAACCATACCATTGCCATATTTGTTCAAAGAATTTCAACGGGTTACCCGGTCTACGAGGGCTTATGCGAACACATACAGGAGAAAAACCATATACATGCCAAATCTGTACGAAATCGTTTTCCCACGAATGGAGTTTGAAATCTCGTCATGTAGGAGAAAAATCGTACCATTGCCAAATTTGTACAAAATCATTTAATCTTAGGTGAGACTTAACTTCACATTTGAGAATCCGTACTAGGGAGAAACCATACCACTGTGAAATTTGTAAGAAATCATTCCCTAGATTATCAAGTTTAGTTGAGCACATGAAAAGTGAAGCGCATGGAGAACCAGTTTCTGATCGAATGTGAGCATGAGTTGGATGTAAATGCATGTACATCGTTGCCATAAACGAGTACAATTTAGGTACTGTCATCCATTCTGAAATATCAGCAAATGATGAGATATAAGGCTTTAAAAAGTGTGCTTGACGGTCTGCTGTATAGTTTGCGCATATTTGAATTTACATGATAAATAATTGTCTACAATTTCATGTCGATTCAGATTAATAATATTTATCTCAAGAATTTCTGCAAAATAACTAACTTGTTAAATTTGTACATGCAATAGTAATTATAATAATAATCCAATCATTGGATAATCCTTTAATTCATATCACTCAACTACTTAATATGAAGAAGACCAAGTTCTTGAATAAATAGGAGGTATCAACATGAACTCCTCCCTCATTACTCATCGTATGGGGATGAGGTTAGGCTCAGTCGACAGATCTACATTTTTTATAGTCCACTGTGTCCTTCTTGCCTTCTTTTTCTAAATTTCGAACCGGAAGGTATTCAAAATATTTTTTTAAAAAGAAAAATTAACACGTGGGAGATGGGGCTAAAAATCCCAAATTCTGCTTTCACCGCGGATGGAAAAAGCTTGAATTGTTTACTCATGAGTCGATAAACAGTCATCACCAATCACAACAAAATGATTGGGTTGGCGGAAAATTAAGAAATGTCATAACTTCAATGAGAATTCACAAAAACGTGACTGGACTTCAAGACAGGGTGTGCCATCATAAATTAGACCATAAAGGGTGGGTCATAAGAAGTTCTTTTAAGAGAACCGGGATTTGACCTGAAAATTCACTAATACGATGTAGGAGGTTAGGAACTGCACTTTACAGAGTGGTTCATAAATTAGGCCACACAGGGTGGTCCAAAGGAAGTTTTCTTTTTAAAATACCGATATTTCACATGGAAATTAACTATAATACGAAGTAGGAGGTTAGGAAATGCACTTTACAGGGTGTATCGAAAGAAGTTTTTTTCTAAAAATACCGAGATTTGACCTGAAAATTAACTAATACGATGTAG